>JBDODC010000034.1:0-267420 GCA_039880875.1 Aspergillus pseudoglaucus | reverse complement strand
TACTTTGTTAGGTAGTCTGTGATCTTATATAGGATCCTAGTTAGCTTCATTTGTAGGAATCAGAGACCTAAACCTTTCTTGGCTTGATACGTACTTTCGACCCTGACTAAGCCGTGATTCCAACAGCGCATATAAAGTCACATGACGCGTGACGTCACATGATTAACAAAAAGAGAAATAAGGGACACATCTTGGAGCTTTTTATCTCGCTATGTCTTTACACATCATACGGATCAATTAAGAATACAATTGGAGGTTTTATCAAAACCCATCCATTTCTCGCCTTTTGCACCCGTCAAGGAAACAGTTGGAAAAACGACAATGAGTTGAGAGATGTAACATCTAAGACGAGTTGGCATTTAGCAGACTGAGTTGATCATTCGAACACCACTATCATGAAACGCGCCCTGAGTGTGAACGAGGAGATACTAGGCTCTTCAACGAAGAAAGTCTGCCACGAGAGAAATAGAAAACTGCCAACTATCACCAGTCTGGATGCTCCTGTCTCTCCTCCAAGACGACGTTCACGTCCTGATAAACCACATCCAACGGCACCAGCAATACCCAAAAGTGGCCTAGATACCGGTGGGGCAGCATCAAGCGCACCACCAAACTTAGCAGCAATTGAAGCCGGTCAAGTGGAAGTCTCGGATCACCTGAGCATCTTCTCCACACGTCTTACCCAATGCATTCGTCCTTCAGGTTTGACAGAAATACCCCGTCTCCAAATAGCAGACTGGGCAAACCTATACCGCCGCAATGAAAAGCCCCACGGGAGACATTTTGTGGTCCATCAACACGACCATCCAATCGCAGGACCACATTACGATCTCCGACTGCAGTTCTCAGAGTCTAGTTCTGTTAGTTGGTCGGCTATGTATGGATTACCAGGAGATCCGAGTAGTCAACGATCAAATCGGAATGCGACTGAGACGAGGGTGCATTGTTATTGGGTATGTTTCATTTTCTCTGAACAGATAGACTAGGCTGATTGATACGTGATTATGTAGAATCATCTTATTGAGACAGCGAGTCCGAATACGGGGAGTATGGTAATTTGGGATACGGGCGAGTATGAAGTCCTGCCTTATCAAATGGAATTGAGCATGCTGGAGACGGATGATTCGTGTTCTGTGAGTTCAGACAGTGATGCTCCTGTGCAAGAGCATAGGAGCGAAAGTGAGAAGCTCAGGGAAGCGTTCCAAAATGTAAGTCTTCCATCTTGCATGGGGACCAACATATTGATTACTTGAAGCGCAAAATTCGTCTACGACTGCATGGAACCCGTTTACCACCGAATTACACAATCATCTTACGACAAGACAAAACCACACACCAAGCACCACTGCGAGTAGCTCAGAAACAGCGCAGACGCACTAAACCAAGATTACAAAGTCAACCCACTTTTACCTCTTCCGATTCCTCTTCTTCATCACCGCCATCACCATCCAAACGACCAAACAAATCATCAACAACACAATCTAATTCCGAGCCCTCAGAATCCAATACAAAAGCCGACTCACATGACGAAAAAGCCAACTACCAAATCCGCCTTAACAACGCATACCCCGGATCAACGAATACGATAGGCTCTATCCACCAACGACGATGGTTCGTCACGCTCGACCGTGTTAATTCTGGTTTCGAGTATGAGCCGGGAAAGAAGAGGTGGGTACGGAAGAAGAATCTAGATACTGGGGAGTTGATGGGCTTTGAGCCGTTCTATGTTAGGGGTCCTGAGATTGAAAGGAGCGTGGTTACGGGACGACTAGGGAAGGATGTTCTCGAGGATGAGGGTGTGCAAGGGTTTGTGCCAAGACGGGGCTGGAGAGCTGTATTGGAATGATGCATTCTTCTATGATCATTATTAACTCTAATATCTTCATTCTATTACAGTCTATAAATAGAAAATCAACCAACATAAACCTGCACAACAGCCTCATTCCCCCACCCACTATCCAACCCCATCCCCTTCCACGCACCCAGCACATCAACCGCCAAAACCCTACTCCCCTCACCCCCCTCCTTCCAAACCGTCTTCCTCGGCACCGCCTTCCCAGAAATTATCACCATAAAGTTCCTCGCAATACTATGATCCTCCAGATCTGAGAAATAAATCCCCAACGTCCCCAGCGCTTTTAGCGCGATATCGAATCGCAGCCGTCCGTTCTCGACAATGAATACGTCGTAGCTGACTATCGCTGCTGCACCGGTCATTTTACCGAGTAGTCCTAGAACAGCGACGTGCGTTAGGTTACTTGTACCAGAGCCGCAGCCGCGACTTCCGCGTAGTGTGAAGGAGTGTGTGGGGTAGGCTGTTAGGATCTCCCAGCCCTTCTGGCCTAGTTCAGCCATGACGAGGGAGTTTTCGTCGGCGGGGTGCATAGGGTCGCTAACACGGCCGCTGGTATGCGCGCGGACGACGTATCGCCCGTTAGAGCCCTCGTGGATACCCGGGAAATCTCTCAGACAGACGAGTTTGCATGACTCGGAGTCTTGGATGTTGAAGAGGCCGAGGATACCGCTTCCTGTGCGTGCTGGGCCTGTGTATGTGCCTACAGAGAGGACGTGGCCTTCGTTGTAGTCATGGTACATGTCCATTGTGCGGCCGACGATGCTGGGGCGGAGGATGACGGTTGTGCCGTGGGTTGTTGGGGCGGTCATCTGGTTGAGGACGGCGAGGTCGTGTTTGCCTGGTTCGTCGGTGATGTAGATTGGTCCGCCAGAAACGCAGCGCGCGGCTGCGTGGAAGGAGGCATAGGGGTGGGAGGTTTGGAACATGTCCCAGTCTGGGAGGACGTTGAGGAAGCGGGTGAGGAGGGTGTTGTGGGCATTACAGAAGACGTGCCATGGGTGGCTTGTTTTGATTGCTGGGAAGAAGTCGTCTGAGTTGCGGAGGGGGATGGCGGGTTTGTTCGTGGGGAGTTGGGAGTGGAAGATTGCCTGGGGGAAGGTTGACATGCAGGATATGGATCTTGTGCTGAAGTGTTTCAGGGACGCGATGGACCAGGCGTCTTGGTAGGAGGGGATGAAGCGGCGGCGGTCTTCGGGGGTTGCTAGTAGGTCGAGGAAAAATTGGGCGTCTGTTTTGACGGAGTCGATTCCGACGGAGGTTAGGTAGGAGTAGAACTCGTCGTAGAAGGTTTGGATGTCTTCTGGTTCGATGGCGAGCATGATGCCGTTGTCGAAGGCGTGTGGTAGTGGTGCTCCGGCAGCTGGGTCTTTGATTTTGACTTCTTTCGTCTTGAAGCGCTGGGCAAGGTCGCCGTTGGGGGAGATGCCACCCCAGTATCCGAAGAGGGCGTGCCAGACGGCGATGTGCTCAATGCTTGGTTGACGTTGTCGAATGGCTTGGACGGTCTGTCTTAGTCCTTCTGGAAATGCGCGAGGGTTGCCCTCGAACTGTGTCCAGCGCCGTTTGAACTGCGAGTCGCCTTCGTTGTCCAGGGCTTGCCAGTTATCGTCGATAATCAGATTCACGATCTTGATGCCGTGAGATTTGAGCGTATCTAGGGCATGCAGGATCTTTTCCTCTGTCAGGTTTTGACCCAAACCATTCCAGGTACAGTATGTTAAACCGTCGTACCATTCCGTTAGCCATTGCACTTTGGGGTCTTTTTCAACCATGACAAGGTCATCTCCGGTAGGCGATGCCGAGCTTGGAGGACGTCCTTCCTCCTCTGGCTTTTCTTCGCTCTTCTCGTCCTTTTCGACACCCTGGTCATTCTCTTGACTAGCGACCCGGACCAGCTTCCGTGCTTCATACATTACAGCACCCATAGCAACTTCGAAATCATAAGCAACAGCAGCCAGAACCTTGAACTTGGCCGCCTCCGTGTTGTCACTCTGAGCTTTGACAATAACTTCCCCCTTCTCACCGGATCGAAACAGCGTCAACATATGATCAACACCAGAAATACCCAAAAGGACAAGGTGCTTCCCATCCGTTCTCAAAAACGAACACAGAACTGCATCCTCCGTCAACTGAAACGTCTTCCTCCCATGCCTCGGCCCCAACCACGGCGTCCATATCCGCACCAGCGAAAAATTCCGCACAACAGACGATGGCACGCCAAGAATTACTTCCTTAACCGTAGACTCTGTCTCTGCAGTCGGAGGTACACTCCCAGATACCTGCCACAACACCGAGTTAACAGCTTCACTCACGCGCGACTCAACCTCGACCTCTGACGAAAGATTCTCAAAGTACTTCCCCAGTTCGCTTCTATCTCCGGATGACGATGACGACGATGTCGGTGCCGAGTACCACGACGGAGTAGACTGCGTCCTCGACGTACCCCCACCGCCAGCACCGCCAGCACCGCCAGCACCACTAGCACTACCCGCAGCAGCACCTGCAGCCGCAGTATTAGCAGTAGCAAGCGCACTCTGATCCCTCGGCGCAAATACCAACTCCCCATTCCTGACGTCTTCGGGCTTCTGCTGATTAATCCATTGCCAGGGGGCATGGGGGCCGGAGCGGTACTTGACTGTGAATTGTGCGTAGCCTCCTTGATTCGGGAGGGTGATTTCCTCTGTGAAGACGGAACGGTAGTAATTGTATTCTCCTTTTGGAGCGTTTAGCATTGGAGCGCTGGTTGTGGGGGCTTTGTGGAGAGGGACGGATTTCCATTCTGGGGCGCTGCTGGGGGTGCTGCTACTGTAGGTTGTGGTAGTGCTGGTAGCAGGAGTTGTGGTGATGTTATGCCAAACCTCAGCCTCCCATGGTTGTTCCGGGAATGAGACGCTTGATTCAATGACGACGGTAAATCGGAGCTGTTCGTGTTACTACTATCCTTTAACAGGTAGTGAACAATGGGGCAACTCACCGTATCATCCTTCTCCAACTCCAAAGCTTTCTGGATCCTCTGCGCACATGTTACCTGTCCCAGTGGCGGATAGCAAGATACTCGGGCAAAGAGACTCATTTGTGCTGGACGGATAAAGCGTAGCTGCGATGCTGGTTTCTTCTGCTGTTTCTGAGGTCGAGGCCCGAGGATGGGAAGGGAAGATGGTTCGGTGGTGTTGACCTGCATCGGGGGCAGTTCTATGGTTTGTATGGGATTTGTTTCTATATAAAAAGAATTGAAGGTGTGGACAATGGGGTCTATAACAGTGACGAGAGTGTAGAGAGATGTCCGCATGATGGTGTTGTGATGCATTTTGGTGGCAATGCGGGGTTGTACTCCTGCAGGTGAATTGGTATACAGAGACTATGGCTGTTTACATGTAAAAGTAGGATGTTAATTACTCGTAACTATATACTCATGGCATTAATTTATCGCAAGCTATTTAGTTGATCTTAATTGCCAATTTGCCAAAGTGCTTTTGAGCCCACTGCATCACTGTTAGCACATACCCCGCATGCAGCAGATCTAAGAAAACTAAACTCACCATGTACTCATAGGCCTCACGGACCTGCTCCAAAGTAAAGACCTTCTCGTCAACCACCGGGTGGATGTCGTTGGCCTCAATGGCCTTGACCATGTCGTTCATCAAGGCCTTGCTACCAACGTAGACACCCCGCACGGTACAGATGTTGCTCAACGAGTCCAGGATGCTGGGCTGGCCCTGGGGGTCGACACCACCGATGAAACCAATGATGCTGATCACACCCTCGAACTTGATGGCCTTGAAACTCTGGGCAAGAGTTCCAGTGCCGCCAACCTCGACAATGTGGTCCACACCCGCGTTGTCGGAGGTCAACTTGCGGGCCGTTTCGCCCCAGTTGGGGTCGGACTTGTAGTTGATAATGTGGTCGGCGCCGAGCTGCTTCAGCTTCTGGGCCTTCGCGTCCGAAGAGGTAGTGGCAATGACAGTCGCACCGGCGGCTTTAGCGAACTATATCAAGGAAGAACCAACTGTCAGCGAATTGACGTAAGTAGAGTGAGGAAATGAGCTTACCTGCAATGCGAACATGCTGACACCGCCAGTTCCCTGCACCAAGACAGTCTCGCCCGGCTTCAGTGGCTTCAGACCGTACAGGGCGTTCCAGCTGGTAAGAGCGGCACAGCTGAGAGTGCTCGACTCGAGGTAGTTGAGGTTCTTGGGGGACTTGACGAGGCCGTTCTCGTTGAAAACACCGTATTGGCGCAGAGTACCGTCAATGACACCACCGAGACCGGTCTGAGCAGCAGGGATGTCGATAGGACCGTATTGGTGACCTTGGTTGAAGAGGGTAGCCACCTTATCACCCTGCTTGAATTGCGCGACCTTAGGTCCGACTTCGACGACCTCACCAGCACCGTCGGAACCGGGGACGACCGGGAAGTTGACGGCGAAGGGGTACATTCCCTAGAGAATTGAACATATCAGTATACGGATCAGAGCCAATTCAAGTGCTATAGCAATTGACGCACCTTGGGAATGATCAGATCACGATAGTTCAGCGAGGCCGCGTAGAACTTGACCAACACCTCATTCTCGCCGACCTTGGGGACGTCCGCTTCACCAAAGGTAAGGCTGTTGTAGTCGTTCTCCTTGTCCAGAACGGTCCATGTTTGTGTCTTTGTGGGCGCCATTGTTGTATATATCGTAGTACTTCGTGAGGAATTGTAAGTTGGAAATTTGCAGCGGTGAAGTCGGTCTCAACGGAGGGGCATCTATGTAACCTTTATACAAGCTCCACCCGCAGTGACGACATGCTTATTAAGGCCAAAGCTCCACCCGCAGTGACGACATGCTTATCAAGGCCAAGCTGGTCCCGAGTCATCTCCGGCGCTGTCTTGGACCGTTTTGGTGGTGTTTCCAGGGTGATCATCCTCAAGCATTATTAATTGACCCCGATTGCTGCCTTTTCCACGCGTTTCGGTGGTCAGTGAGGGGGACTCGGAGACTTTCTCTGAATCAGGCATGGGAGGAAACGGAGGAATCAGCGTCCGATACGGTCAGAGCACCTGGCATTGTGCTATTGAAGAACAAAAGTCCGAAGAGTGAAGACCGTTGAAGTTCCAAAAGAAGGAAAGTCACGTGTAGCACCCCACCATGATCTCCGTCATTCCTTTTTCTTGAGCACAATGAGGAATGGTTTCTCATCGCGATGCATACTTCCAGCACATCGCTCTTCGTGCGGGTGCGAAGTATGGCTGCGATTGCTGCTGATGGACGCAGCTGAACGTGCCTCGCAGATGCAGCGGTACCTCCTACAATGCAACCGAGTACAGTGCTCTCTTACTCGCTACGTCGGTCCCATTCATTAGATACAGGAGAAAACCAATCGCATGAACTTGTGCCGTTGAGCAAGGACGGGGAGGTCGATGTGATCGATTGCTTTTACCAGGCTACGGCAAATGTGAAACATGCAGTTTCCATTGAGTCGACGGACTTGGTGGGTTATGGCAGGGATCTTGCTATGGAGCTACTAGACTCAACTTGGATACATTGGAATATCATGACATCGGAGCCCGTTGCAGCATCAATATTCCCGGACAGGAAATATGTTGATAGCACATCAGTCTGGGTATAACATATTTCGTAGCCCGAATAGCATAATAATTCTAGAATGGAGATGGCGCAATTGTACCATCAAATGACTCTCCCGTCCTCTAGGGATTGTTCTCATTCTGATACGACGATCCGAATGAGGGGTCGTCACCAGCTCTGTCTACAAGTACAACCATCTTCTTTCCTACAAACATCCAGCAACACTCTACCAAGCCTCCACGTATTTGATATCTTGTAATATGTCGACTTTCAAGCTCAACTCGGGATACGACATTCCCGCTGTCGGTCTGGGAACATGGGTTGGTTGCTACTACTTACATGCGAATGCGACAACTGACTGATTCGTAACAGCTATCCAAACCGCATGAAGTCGAAAACGCAGTCGAGCATGCCCTCAAAGCCGGATATCGCCATATCGACGCCGCTGCATGCTATCTGAACGAGGCGGAAGTGGGAAGTGGCTGGACGAAGTCGGGCATACCGCGCGAGGAAATCTTTGTTCGTATACCGATGACTGTAAGGGACTATTGAAGGAATCGGGCTCTAACTGTGCCCAGATCACCAGCAAGCTGTGGAATACGCACCATCATCCGGAGAATGTGGAAGAAGCTGTCAATAAGACCCTGAGCGATCTCCAGACGGACTATCTTGATTTGTACCTAGTATGTTTTTCCAATGGTCTACTGTTGACTTTGACTGACATAGACCTCGCCCTCACCCGCGGGTAACCCTCGGAGGGTCACCCTAATACCCTCATTTTGAGGGTTGAGGGTCTGGCTCTCTTACCCGCAGTGAGGGTCCAGGTCAGGTCTTGACCCTCCGAGGGTGACCCGCGGGTTACCCGCGGGTCATCAAACAAGACAAACAGTGGAGACTCATGTCCTGCATAATTTATGCAGGCCTTGGCTGTAATTATGTGTATCTCATTTACAGTTACATCATCACATATTGACAGTAGAAAGAAGATTTCTGTGATTGATATTGATCAGGTGACAAGACTTCATTCTTTTAGACCAAGGCTAGCTACAGTACTATTCTTAATTTCTTATTGAACCTCATACCCCTCAAGAAGTCTCGGGCGTTTCCGAACTCTCCCTGACATGCGCTGTTGTGGGAGTGGAAGAGTAGGCTCATCATCCTCATTTTCACAGCCTCCCTCTGGCATAGATGCAATACTCCTTTGCTGCTTCCCCTGGCTCTTTCCACCTGGAACTTGGCTAATTTGCTGTATCTGGATCAAATCCCCCTCATCATCTTCCTCATTATCACTAATTGGATCAAATTCACTTGCTTTGGTGTCTTTTTCCTCTCTGTCCGCCTGTACCTCTTCATAGGAGAGATACTCATTGATCATTGCCCTCTGTTCTTCCTTGAGATCAAACCGGGATGTACACATAAAAAGCATTAGGTCTTGGATAGTTCCAGGGCTGAGAGAGCCTCGTCGATAGTGGCAGACATCTCAAGCAGAGTTAAAGAGCCGCTCTACACCAGCACCAGTGGCAGGGATTGAGAGAATGTCACGGGCAAGGCTTGCAAGTGCTGGAAATCTATGCTGATGCTCCTTCCAAAAGATGCGGGGACCAGTCGGGACAGTTCCTATTAGATGTTAGAGAATGTTAGTTGTGAATACATTAACTTATAGTTATCAGTTATATAACGCAGTGAACGCACCACTGTCAAGATATAGAGAGAGCTCATCATCTGGGTTGGTAGTTGACTGTTGAGATGATTGCGGCACACATATCATCTCAAGCTCAGAGATCGCCATAGCTGATGGTTGAACACTAGTAGGCAATTGGGTATCCAGAAGCCGCCACTGATAGGGCTCAAGGTAACGCTCAAGACTAGCACGATAGCGTCCATGCCAGTCGGCCACTGGGTCATCCCAGTCCTTTCCAGAGAAGAACTGAAGCTTCTGCTGTGGGGCAATAATAGTACCAATGGCATAAAGGTCATCAGGGATATCATCAGTCATGCTATAGTAGTGGGAGAGCTTCTTCTTTGCTGCATATAGGGCAGCTAGCATCAGCTTCTTCCAGGCCACCTTCTTGCGCTGAAGGTGCCAGATCGATTTTTCCAGATGGTCGAAGAGCCTGTTGTAGATGCTAAAGACTAGATGAATACTCACATCTCTTGTCTGTGAGAGAAGGGAGGTGAATTTGAAGAATGGCTGTGTAATCCAGAGTAAATACTCAACCTGGCGCCATCCCTCCGCACCAAGGGCAAAATGATCCTGGTCGTACTGCTTGCAAAACTCATCAAAGATAAACTGAAGTCGCTTTGCACGTCGGAGCATGAGAAAAGTAGAGTTCCACCGAGTTTTGACATCCTGGATAGGGGCAAGCTTTGGCTCTTCCTTTTGAAGATTATAGAAGGCCTCCCGACGCTGAGGACTAGCATTGATATAGATAGCCAAGCTCCGGATCTGTAACTTAGATTAGAAATTGAGAGACATATAAAAGGGTGAGGATCTTACCTTGTTTAACATGTCAGCAATCTCTCTTTTTTGCTGTCTCTCACGAAGAGACTGGATACAAGCATCAGACCACTCTGTCTCAGGCATCTCATTCTTTGGGCTTGCTCTCATTTGACCAAGGAGGTCCTTTAGGCTTAGCTGGATGACATGTGCAATACATGGAACACGTATAATAGTAGACCTATTGTTCAGCTCTAGTGACTGGATTGCATCATTGGTATGGGCTAACAAGGTATTGTTGTTCAACGCATTATCAGTGGTAATTGCAAGTACCCGGTCTGTGATCTTGTGCTGTTTGAGGAGATTCATGAGCACCTCACTAAGATTCAGACCCGAATGGGTGCCAGATAGAGGCTCAAATCCAAGAAGGACTTCTTGGTACTCCCAGTCCTGAGTAAGAAAATAGCCAGATACTGCCATAAATGCCTGTTGAAAGGGAGAGGTCCAACAATCTAATGCTAGTGAGAGTTTTGCATCTGCTGGCAGTTGTTGTAGGACCCTCTGTTGCTGTTCTTTCACAAAGCCTTGTAGTCGTGTTCGAATTGCCTTTGCAGAAGGAATTTCTGGGCGAGTTGATGCAAGACGACTGAAGTGAATGACATCATGGAATTCAGGGCGTTCGATAAATTGAAAAGGGAGACGTGATATAGCCAGTAGTCGCGTAAGCTTATATTCCCATTCATCCTGAGTGAAGACAGCAGATTTGGGAGCATGTTTTGCCTGTTCAAGTTAGTATATTGAATACAATAGCAAAGGAAAGAATTAATAATTAGATATAACATTACCGCATGATTTAGTGCCTGTTTAATATTCGGCTTTCTAGAAGCCTTACGGCAGTTAACACCCTTCATATGCTTATTCATGGAGGATGTTCCATGACGGGAATTAGCAGGATGGTCAAGAACTGCAATACACTGGTTACACATCACTGCAGGCCTCCCAGTCTTCACATCTGCCACCTGGTCAAACTGTTTCCAACAATCTGACTGATGTCTTGTATCCCAATTAATTCGCTTTTTCGTCCCATAATCTGTCCCGAGCCACCAAGCTACAAAGGCATCCCGTTCCATTTCGTTGTATTTGTGAGTGTAGAGAACATATCCTTGGTTTCGATCAGGGCCCACACGGTGAAGAAAGCTAGGGATAGGAGGAGGCGAAAGCAGAGTTTCAGAGATGTCTGAGTTGGCCACTATGGCATCTTGGCTTCCTGAGGACTCAGGTGTATATAGCTGCGAGTTGTTAGGAAAATGAGAGTAAAAAGAATCTGAAGTATCCCCCTCACAAGCTGAGGAGGATGGAGGGTTGGAGAAATGCCGGGACATAGTACAGAATATAGGTGGGTGTAAGGGAGGGACTAGGAAGGGGGGAGGGACTAGAGAGTAAGAGACTTACAAAAAAAAGATCCAGTATAATAGTCAGTAGAATTTGCAATGACTAGGGGACACAAGAACCAAGTTGTAATGGCCGAATGCGGCCATACCATTGTGCTAGAAGCGGCCATATGCTGCAAGCGGCCACGAATCCATAGAATGGATAAAAGCCCCTCATTCCATAGATAGATTCCCCTTCTTACTTCCTTCCTCTCCAGATTCGATATTCTCGTAAAACACTAGTTTAAATAGGAATATCAATTCATTATTCTCCACTAGCCCAAGTTCATGACGCAAGCGACTTAGGGAGCTGGAGATCTTGAGTGGATAAATCATAATATGACCCACATAGTATCCTGTATCTCACGTAGTATTCCATATCTCATGTAGTATCTCCTAATCTCTCTTAATCCTAAGGGTGGGGAGGGTCACCCACACAGGTGACCCTAAGGACCCTCACATGCTGAAGAGCCGCAGGAGGCCAATACTTAGCGGTCAAAATCACTTAATTTGGCCATCCAAGAACTAGTATATTTGGTATTATTCAAAGGGTAAAAGTAAGGATTTAGTGGCAAGAGAGGTGAATGGGCCATAAATCACTGAAGCTGACCTGTAACTTCAAAGATATCCTTCCAAAAAATATTCCAATAGCCGCTCGTGAATACGTCTGTTAAATATATATATTTTCACCGGCGCTATGTGCATGGTTTTCAACAGCTTTCATAGTTCACCCTTTTCGGCAGAATCACTCAGGAAGCTATTTGTTTACTTTGCATTATTTATACCTTCACGTGGCTCTTCAAGATAAATACCTTTGAATGAAGTAATGTCCTCTTCTCTTTTTCCTAGTTTAGATGTTCATCGAGTACATTCCTTCTACAGGAACTAGCTATCATAATACTATATCCAAGGACTAATGTATATTGACTATGTAATGGTAACTTACATATTATCACTTATAATTAATATAATCTTAAAAATTTTGATCAGAAGTAATATAAATCAGAGAGATTTTGTAGGAAGCTATTATGTGAATTGATTCTAGGGCTCATACAATACCTATCATCCGAAGTAGCAGAACAGGAGTAACGTGTTACGGTGTAAATAACAGGTCTGTATTAAGATTAATCATCATTTTTATGCATCCAAATCGGGTAAAGCGTGGGAATTTTTATGAAAATGAGGGTCGACGAGGGTCCTTGAGGGTCACCCACACGAGGTCTGGCGAGGGTCGAGGGTCGGGTGAGGGTCGCGAGTGTTATACCCGCCCCTCGCGAGGGTCGGGTGGAGGGTCCAACCTTTGGACCCTCATGAGGGTCTGGGCGAGGTCTAGACTGACAACGCCAGGTCCACTGGCCGGTTGCGTTCGAACACACCAACGAGACCCTTACGCCCCTAGACCCCGTCACCAAACGCTTCCGTCTAGCAGACGTCCCCGTCTCCGATACATGGGCAGCTCTTGAGAAGCTGGTAAAGGCAGGCAAGATCCGCAGCATTGGTGTTAGCAACTTTACCGTTGGCAAGTTGCAGGAACTGCTCCAGACAGCGGAGATCCCTCCGGCTGTGAACCAGATCGAAGCGCATCCTTACTTGCAGCAGCCGGCGCTGTTTCATTTTTTGAAGGAGAAGGTCAGGCGCCCTTGTCGAGAAGACAAGGACGAGGGCTAACGGCTGGTCATTTAGAACATCCTACCTGTTGCTTACAGCCCGCTTGGTAACAACATTTACAATGCGCCACGGTATGGACCACGTTCTTCTACTGAAATGACTAAGTTAACAAAGATGGTGACAGCGTCGTCGACGATCCGACTGTTATAGAAATCGCAAAAAAGCTCGAGAAAGACCCAGCTGCAGTGTTGATCTCCTGGGCTGTTCAAAGGGGAAGCTCTGTCCTGCCCAAGAGCGTCACCCCCTCGCGGATTGAAAGTAACTTCCAAGGTATGCAATGCAAGCTTTCTTTCAGACTGGCTTGCGCTTGGATAGAATCTAATGATTACCAGTCTTCACTATTCCCGATGCCGAATTCGGGGCTCTCAATCAACTCGACCGGAACCAGCGATACAACTACCCATTCCGCTGGGGAATTGATGTTTTTGAGGAACTTGGAGCCGAAGAAGCCGAGAGACGTGCTGAAGAGTTTGCTGTGAAACAGAGGAAGAGCTCGTGAGCTGCACTATTTTATAGCGTAGGGGTAAGCAGAGATATATATCGTTGCCAGATACATGCAATGATTACACGAACAATTGATTTCCCCGTTGTCTCCTATAAAACCTAAAGTGTCATTATATTGCGTAATATTATAGATCCCAAGGAGTTTGTGTGGTCTGGATGTATATCATGAATCGCATCTTGCGAGAAACTTCATACAAGTCCGCACGGAGATCCTCATCCTTTCAGCATCAACGCCATCAATTGAAATCAGTGGCCACCAAACTTAACGATTCTAAGCTAGAGAATCTTGATACTGGCCCTCGTATTTTATTGTTTCCCGGCACAGAGATAAAATGCCACCTTCCGTCCAAGACGGCCGAATCACCAAGATATCGTCATCGCGGCGGTCCTCAGCACGACAGACGAGTCAACCTAACCAGGAAAATAAACAACAGAAGAGTAAGTCGTCTTCAATCATAACCACATATTGCTCAATATATGTTTTTTTTTTCTCTTTCTTTTTTTGAAGAATCTTGCCGTCTAACACATACCAGAAACCCAATCCCTTCCCCTAATCGAACGCACCAATGCTCTCCCAATCGAGCAATTCAGATCAAGCTACGCGCCAACAATCTCTGAAACGTTTAAGTTAAAAGTTCCTACAGACAAAAGCAGAGATGATTTTACTTCCAACAAAACCAAGGACCTGGACTACATGCTAGACCTCTACACCGCAAAGACCATCCCCTCCGCGGACTTCGAGGCCTGCTTTGGTCTTATCGAGTTGACATCGTCAAATGCTTACGATGGGTCTAGCGTAGGGTGGTCGCCATCGAAGAAGCGGAAAGAGATGAAGTTGCCTGATATGAAGTATTTCATTGCACGTCGGGGTGCTAGACACTCAGACGTTGCACCTGCAGAGGAGCCGATTCTAGGATTTCTCTCGTTCATGATTACATATGAAGATGGGAAGGAGGTTATCTATTGCTATGAAATTCATCTGTCACCAGCAGCACGGGGTCTAGGTCTAGGAAGGCAGCTCATGCTGACGTGCGAGGATATCGGACGGCGCGTGGGTCTTGAGAAGACCATGCTGACTGTCTTCAAGTCAAACACGAAAGCAGTGCGCTTCTACAAACGTTGCGGATTTGAAATCGACGAATACTCTCCGCAACCGCGGAAACTGCGGAATGGTACGGTGAAGGAACCGGATTATTTGATCTTGTCCAAGATGTTGGACAATGATGATCCGTGGGAGACCGATTGATGTATGTATTTAGGTCTTAGATATATGTACTGGATTAGACCTGTCTAACGTCCTTTCCTCGGAGTTCCGGGTTATCTTGTTCCCATTCCTCTCGGAGGGCGGCGAAGACGGTGTCAGCTAGTAAGATCGAGAGTCCTAAACTCCAGACTAGTGTGATCGCGTAGAAAAAGTTGGCGTTTCCGGATCCAGCGTAGATCCACAAGTGGTAGAATGCTGGGCCTAAAAGGGTCGCGTACAACAGCGCGGAGACTGCAAAGAACGTGTAGCGCATCACTGATATCGTTAGTCAACCTCACGCAACAAGAGCGGCGTGGTTCAACTTACAAGGGAAAAGATGCCGATAAAGCGGAAGGAAAGCGAAATATAGAGATGCGTCCGAAATGCTGGGATAAGGTTTGAAAACCGCAAAGATACCCAGGAGCGCAGTAAGGACGAATAGAGGCTGGCGCCGCAACCGTATGGTCAAGCCTCCGACATAGCATGCGAGATGAAGCCAAAAGACACCGAGGAAGAATTCTCGGAACGAGTCGAACATCTCAATGAAGAAATACCACCAGAGACCGACGTTGGGAGTCAAATCGGGAACGAGTACTTGGAAACCGTATGTCGCTGAGACAAACTGCCAGAAGTCCCCGACAATTAGACAGGAGATCCCAAGAAGTCCTGCGACGCTTCCCAGAAGAATGCCAAAGTGCTGCACAGCAAACACCGCCGCATTGGACGAGACCTTAGTGTCCTGCACCCGTCGGTCATAGCACAAAAGGACGATCGGGATAAACAAGAGCGCTGGGTATATTGAGAGGTAGGATGCGAATCCCAAGGCTAGCATCGCATTGACGCTATTTCCGCTGGCGGCATTGGAGATGGCGTAGAGAATACCAGAGGTGGTGAAAACATTGGTCGACCTGCTCAAGCAGGTCGCAATCGTGAACGGATTAAAGAGAAACCTGGGACCGTTAGGACACTGCCTTCTTCCCATGAAATGTATAGCCTCCATACCATGCCGCAACTGCAACCCCATCATATCGAACGTGCTTTCTCAATGCCGAATGTAATCTCCCTGAAAGAGCCTGTCCCGAGTCGGATATTGTGACCAATGCGTTTGCGTTTGCGAGATCGACCAGCGAGTAGAAGATGGCTGTCGGTAAAGGGTATTCTCTGACATTCGGCAACAATGAGAAGATTGGAAGTAATAGCGGTGCCTGCTCAGATGTTCAGACGATTTGTTAGTAACTTCCCCGGGAAATGCAATCAATGGCTAGGTCTACCTGGTGGAACACGCCGCCATCGTAAGGGGAAACATTGCGGGTGTACATAAACAGGCCTTCCTGTACTAGCCACATAGTATTAGCACCGTAGTCACAGCAAGTACTACCGGCCCATCAGTACTCACGTCGCTTGAAGCTGTTAACCGGCGTAGACACCTCTACTCGTCCCGTCAACAAGTCCGGGAGCGAGGGGAACAGAACCCAGAGCAGCAGTCGCAAGACCAAGGCAGCGCCAAAGATGGCCACCTTTCTGCGATCAACTAGCATGGCGAGTAAATAAGACCAGGAATACTACCGCATCGTATATTCCCACCGCCGTAATCGACCAACGTGGAAGAGTTGAAGCTATCCCCGAAACTGGTCTTCATGATCACATGTCTGGTCTTGGCGCCAAGATAGATAGCACGTGCACGGACCAACATCCAGCTCCCCGAAGAGAAAAAAAAAGTTATCGAGAAATTTTGGTTATCGCCGATTCTTATTTTCTTCTTCCTGTCAACACCAGTCACCACCATTATTTGTCAACATGGGAAAAATTAAGAAGAAGGGTATGGGTAGTCTCATTCGAATTGCAAGAATTTCACAATGCTAATTTAATTGCGTCCAGGAAATTCTGGCCAGGCCAAAAACTACATTACCAGAACGCAGGCAGTCCGCAAACTGCAAATTACTCTGCCTGACTTCCGTCGACTATGTATCTTCAAGGGTATGTGCTACTGTCTAGTATATGCGATTAGTTTGGAACACTAATGTTGGGACGATGAACAGGTATCTATCCTCGTGAGCCCCGGAACAAAAAGAAGGCATCGAAAACTTCGACCCCCAACACCACCTTCTACTACACCAAGGATATCCAATACCTCCTCCATGAGCCTCTCTTGGCCAAATTCCGCGACCAGAAATCTCTTGCGAAGAAGATTGCGCGCTCGTTAGGACGTGGAGAAGTTAGCGATGCTTCGCGCTTGGAGAAGAACCATGCTCCGAAACTTACTCTGGACCACGTCATTAAGGAGCGTTATCCCACCTTCATTGACGCCCTCAGAGATTTGGATGATGCTCTTTCGCTGTTGTTCCTTTTTGCAAACCTCCCATCGAGCTCCCACGTGCCTCCCAAGACCATTGCGCTCTGCCAGCGGGTGACCCATGAATTCCAGCACTATCTGATCGCTACCAACTCCCTGCGCAAGTCTTTCCTCTCGATCAAGGGTATCTACTACCAGGCAACTATTCAGGGACAGGACATCATGTGGCTGGTTCCTTACCGATTCGTCCAGCGGGTGAACGGTGATGTCGACTACCGGATTATGGCCACTTTTGTCGAGTTTTACACCACTCTCCTGGGTTTCGTTAACTACCGTCTCTACTCGTCGCTTGGCCTGAGATATCCGCCCAAGTTTGATACCCGAAGCGATGAGAACGGCGCTGAATTGGCTGCTTTCACTCTGGAGGGCCGGTCTATTGGCAATGTCCCTAAGGCTATCGAAGGGAATAACAAGAAGACAAACGCCCTATCGAACGAGGTTTCAAGTGAGGTCCAGAGTAAGGTGGACAAGGTCATTCAGGACGCAGGATTGGATCAGACAAAGGATGAGAAGACCGTCGAGACCACTACCGAAGAATCGAATGATGCTATCGACAAGTTTGAGCCTGCCGCGCCGGAAGCCGATACGCTCGACCAACCTGACTTAAGCGCAGCCGAATCTGGTTCTCTCTTTGCCCCCTTCACAGTCTACATCTCGAGAGAAGCCCCGAAGGCCCCATTGGAATTCATCCTCCGTGCTTTTGGCTGCACCCGGGTTGGCTGGGACGCTGTTTCTGGTGATGGTGCTTTTACGCACGATGAGACGGACACCCGTATTACCCACCAGATTGTGGATCGTCCTCCTCTCCCCGAGGGCGCTCTCCCGGCTGCTCCTGCTGCCAAGGATGGTGACGTGCCACAAGTCAAACCCGGTACCCGGATTCCTGGTCGTACCTACGTCCAGCCCCAATGGATCTGGGACAGCATAAATGAAGGCAGACTTCTCCGTCCTGACCTTTACGCACCGGGTACCACGCTGCCACCCCACTTGAGCCCATGGGTTAAGCCTTCTCGGGCCGGTTATGACCCTAAGGCCAGTCTGGCCGCGCAGGAAGAAGAGGGCGAGGCTGAGTTGGCAGAGGAAGAGAGTGGTAGCGACGAAGAGATGGCTGACGATAAGGACGACAAGGTTGACGAGAAGAAGAACGGAGACGCCAAGGCCGCTGAGGCATCCGACGAGGAAGACTCCGAAGAGGAAGACGGTGGTATGGACGTTGATCTTGCCAACTCTGACGAGGATGAAGAAGAGGACGACAGCGAGTCCGCAGCCGAGGACTTCGGTGGTTTCGAAGACGATGCCGCTTCCGAATCCGAAGATGACGAGGAAGCCGCTCGCAGTCGCCACCAGAAGGAACTCGAGGCCGAAGCTGCTGGTCTTCCTTTCTCATCCGCCAACGCCGGCGCAGACGAGAAGGCCAAGAAGAAGTCCTCGCAGGCGAAGAAGATCGCCGCTAAGAAGCGCAAAGAGGAGGAAGAGCTCGAGAGACAGAAGATGATGATGAGTCGTAAGAAGCGGAAGCTGTTGGAGAAGATGATGTATTCGAACAAGAAGCAGTCTGATGAGGCGGCGAAGCTGCGGTCGAAGAGAAGAAAGTTTGAGAAGGGTGAGAAGGCTGAGAAATAGATGAGAGAGAAAAAAAAAGAAAAGTTAGATCGTTCGAATTATAATATGTGACCTCTTGGGATTTGGAAGCATTCTGGCGTCTGATTGTTGTATTTACCCTAGACAATGTGGACCCTCATTTTATACTTAACCAACCGAATGCAACAGATTGCTTGTTCTAAAGAATCCGATCCCATTTTTAGTCCAGCCCTTTCTATAGTCGACTCTGTCGCTGGACACCTTCCCTTATCGGACATGAAAGTCACGTGTATCTTATCGTAGCCATGAAAACGATTCACGTGCTTTTTCGCCGATTTTTGGCTGCAGTTTCTATGCATATGCTGCAATTCTTAATAACGAAGGAAGTTCAGAAGAACTGGATGTGAGAACGATGAATTAGGCTCTCTCGAATCTATTGTTCCCTTAAACGAAGACATTTATGCAAAAGCCGCAAATTCTACCTTCACCAAGCGCTATACGGAAAACGACCCGTTTAAATATATCAAGAATGTCTTCAAATGCAGATGATCAATTCTCGGATTCCTTGAATCCTCCTCAATCTGCCCAACCAATTCAGTCATTATTCGGAGGTCCTGCAAGCCAAGATGTGGATCTGGAACCGTACCCAGAAAGTGACCAGGTTGTCGGCACTCAAGAAGATCATGATGATCTCGACGTTATCGTGGGCGATATGTCTATAATAAATGATAATCAGTCTGATGCAACATACCACGCCAGCGATGAAGATGACTCAGAACCGAGGAGTGAGGCCAATGCGCCACCAAAGAAACGCAAGAGGCCGTCTATAGTGGCTAGGTCGATTAGTCCGCCGTCGTCTCCTGAAGAGCGGCCTAATCGATTTCGTGGTCCTGAGTCTACGTGGAGGAGGTTGACTGCGGAGGAGAGGCAGAATGCCCAGGCTCTGGAGACGATTCGGGCTAGGGATCTCGCGGCTCATCTATACAATTCTTATGCGCTCCGCGTGCGGGCCCGTGAGAGAGGATGGGTGGCTGTGAGGGAAGATAAACGGGTGGATGCGACGGAAACATTTGCTCCTCCCAGGGGATGGGCAGCGTGGCCTATGTCTGCTGACAAAGTGCCTCGGGCAGACGAGCGTCTTAAAAGAGAGGAGGACGCCGCATGGACATTAAGGATGCCATTTGATCCACGGCCTAGTGCTGACCTGGAAGAATCTGTCATCGCCATGATGCTCAAAACTGCTAAAGAGAGGTTCAGAGCTCGGGAATGGGACCACAAGCGCACGGTATATCAACCAAGAACATCCACTACATTTCGGGTTGACACCAACGATGAAAGTACGGTGTATGAGGGAAGTGATGGGGGATATATGGATGATGAAGAACTTCGCCCCGTGGTTCAAGCCGATGATGAGAAATCCAGACAGCAGCTACGGCCGCTTTCTCGAAACGTTCTCACTCAGTTCGATCAACTTCTGATGGGACTCCATCATGCGCAAAAAGGGGGTGCTCGAGGGGGTGACAGCTCGGCAAGTGAAATTCAGTCAGATGCGGAAAGTATGACTTCGAGCAGATCATCTCCGAGAAAAAGAAATCCTGAAGAGACAGGGAGAAGTCAGTCACGAGGCCGGAAAACGTCTCGTCGATCTTCCCGGCATGAGAAGCCGCGATCTCGCTCTAAAGTGCAACATACGTCGGCCTCACGCGGAAGGTCACTTGGTCCAGGACACGGGCGATCTACGAGTCGCCTTCGAAACGGACGCGGTCTCCGCGATTGGAGTGAGGTCCTTGGTGTTGCAACCATGACTGGCTGGTCATCCGCAGTAGTAATGCGCGCAGCAAAACGGTGTTCTGCGCTATTCGGAGAAGACATGGCATTCCAAAAATTCAACGAAGGAGCAGTCAAGCCCGTTGAAGATAACCCGAAAAATGTACAATACATGGAAAGCGAATCCGAGCCTGAAGCCGAGCCCGAGACCCCTACGCCTCCGCCTATATCTCGACAGTCATCCAAAAATCCACGGTCCAGGGCATCCTCCGCCAGACACGAATCTACTTCGCGGCCTGCTAGCCCTGCGACTGCCGACAACGCAGCGCGCAAGGGTAAGGGGCGGCATCGCAAACAGGACTTGGTATGTCCATTCAAATCTTGTCCCCGGCATATGGATGGCTTTTCGCGGACGTGGAATCTGAATCTCCATATGAAGCGCGTGCACCCGGGCTACCGTCCAAGGACGCCTGTGCCTATCAACGTGGATGCTGGTAATGAATAAGTAGTGACCGGCTGTTACTGGGGCATGAAGTTTAGATGAGCTGCACTAGCCTCACTTGTACATATACTCCTTGGACTCTTGATAGACAAGCTATAATGAGCATCTTGTATACCCCCAAAAATACGATATCTCGTATTTGCGCGTATTAACTGTCGGAGACCACAAGTAGTAAAGCGATTTCATTGGTCTATTTTGCCGGAACTGCCGTAATGAAGCTTCTTAATGGATAAAAATGCCGAGGAGCAAATTGCCATACCCGATATGTATTCGTAATACCATCTTGTAATATTCGATGCGACATGGACATACAACAAAAAAGCAGGAGAATTGCTCTTTCACACAAGATGAGAGGTAAAATACCCAACTATTCGTCTACTTCTGATACACTAATAATATCTTAATTGTACGACTGCTGCATTACTCAAAATTGACGTCGATAAACTCACCATCATGACGTCGCCCCACGTGACCGCGTGCTCCCCGCTTGGAGTATCGCGATTGAACGCTCATCGTTCCCTCAACCGCCGAAATTCCTCTGGATCCATTGTCCCTATTATAAATACCCCTCGGCCCTGCTGGTCAGTCACAGAACCACACTTTCCTCTCTCTTTGCTGCTGTGTAACTTAAGCCTGAGGGACTCTGGAAGCTTCCCCGCACGGCGAACAACCATCGTCTGTTTATCAGCTCGCACTCTCAGTCCTTTGTTGGTTATTGGGAGAAGCGTGGAATATTAGGCACTTGATTCTGACAGTATGGAAAGACTTATTCGACCTGTTGCACGGCAATTGCTACGTCCTCGACCTCGGTATCCTTTTGCTGTTCCGCCGGCGGTTTATGCGAAGCGACTTTACACAATGGGTCATACTGTGCCTCCGGTATGTTGCTGTTAGCTGGATAGTGATTGTTGGTGATGCTAAATGTTTGGGTAACTTTACAGCTGAAAGACCAATCGCTCTTCATTCAGAAGGCGTATGTTAATGGAGAATGGGTGGAGTCTAAATCCGGGAAGACATTCGAAGTTCACGGTACGCAGAATTCCTTGCGAGACTCATGAGAGCCTATCTAACAACGTGAATTCAGACCCCGCCTCCGGAAAACTTATTGGAACATGCCCTGAATTCGATTCTTCCGATACTGAAAAGGCCATTCAGGCCGCCTCCGAAGCGTTCTCTACTTTCCGTACAACACTGGGTCGCGAGCGTTCCCGAATGCTGCGTCGGTGGCACCAATTGATGATTGACAATGCGGAGGATCTGGCGACACTTATCACATGGGAGAACGGAAAGCCATTGGCTGATGCCAAGGGTGAGGTCAACTACGCGGCTGGCTTCTTTGAATGGTTCAGCGAGGAAGCTCCCCGTATTTACGGTGACACTATCCCCGCCTCGGTGCCGGGAAACCGTATCATGACTCTTAAGCAGCCAGTTGGCGTCTGCGGCCTCATTACTCCGTGGAACTTCCCAGCAGCCATGATTACAAGGAAGATCGGACCTGCTCTGGCGGCGGGCTGCACAGTCGTGGTGAAGACTCCTGGTGAGACACCATTCACGGCAAACGCTCTGGCCGAGCTGGCCCAGAGGGCAGGAATTCCCAAGGGTGTCGTCAACATTGTCACTGCCTCGGCCAACACACCTGAGGTTGGTGAGTCTTTGACGACTCACCCGGAAGTCCGCAAGGTGTCTTTCACCGGATCGACAAACGTTGGAAAGCTGCTTATGAAGCAATCTGCCTCTACTATTAAGAAGGTCTCTTGGGAGCTTGGGGGAAACGCTCCGTTCATTGTGTTTGATGATGTCAAAGACCTCGACGCCGCCGTTGCTGGTGCTATCGGTTCCAAGTTCCGCAGCTCAGGCCAGACTTGCGTCTGCGCCAACCGGATCTACGTGCAGAAGGGCGTGTATGAAGAATTCTCCAAACGCTTCGTCGAAAAGGTTAAGGAATTTAAGATGGGTGGTGGATTCGAAGACGGAGTGACCCATGGTCCCGTCATCCACGGCCGCGCTGTTGCCAAGGTTGACCAGCACGTCCAAGATGCCGCGTCGAAGGGTGCTCAGGTGGCCCACGGCGGCCAACAGCTTGCCCAGCTAGGCCCTAACTTCTACGACCTGACTGTCCTCACTGGTATGACTAAGGACATGCTGCTTGCCTCTGAGGAGACCTTTGGCCCCGTGGCTGGACTGTTCCCCTTCGAGTCGGAGAAGGAGGTTGTTGACCTGGCGAACAGTGCTGAGGTTGGCCTTGCGGGTTACTTCTTCAGCAGCGACCTCAAGCGGATCTTCCGTGTAGCTGAATCGTTGGAAGTTGGCATGGTTGGTGTCAACACTGGTCTGATCAGTGATGTTGCCTCTCCGTAAGTTCCTATTAATTCCACTTATATTGTATAGATACTAACTGTTACAGATTCGGTGGTGTCAAGCAAAGTGGATTTGGCCGCGAAGGCAGCAAGTACGGTATTGATGAGTTTATGGTGATCAAGAGCGTTACCTTTGGTGGTATGAATGAGCCTTTGCAGGCATAAAGACAAGACTCAGTTGATTCTATGATGACCAATATATACAATAATATCATGTGACCTGACAACTTCATTCCTGTAATCTCTGAACACTTTGAAGCCTTTCTCTGCTTCTATAACCCTATAACCTGCTGCAATAGCATGTCTCCACCATGATAACCCAAGCCTTCAACCTCCCCCAATCACCGACGCAGACAACCTGCACGAAATCCCCTATTTCCCCTCCGAAGCCAAAATCCTACAAGAATGGCTCGACCGGATACAAGAACTTGTGATGTACGATCTCCAAGGCCTCATCGAAACCGTTGTTCCCAGACCTGACCCGGGTATCCCAAATACCACCGATGGGCCGCGCTATCGATCAAGGCTGGTTTTTGGACGAAAGAATACCTCGAGAGTGAGATCTACAATAAGTTTCTGGGCAACGTCGTGTATGCGGATGTTGTAAGCAGGGCTGTTGGGGCGCTTGTTGAGAGTTCTGGTTCGAGGGAGAGTGCGTCGACTGCATCAAAGCGCAGCTAACCTGCTCCTATGCCCGAACTAGTTCGAGAACAACCATCTAAACAGGCACAGGCACAACCACAACCACACCCCAAGCCCCAAATCCACCGAAGCCAGCCCCCAAGCAACATTGGCCCCCGCGAATACGCCGCTGCCTGGCACCAACTACCAATGCAGACAGCCCCCAACGGAAACTGTCTCTACTGCAACGATCCAGGACACGGTACGGCTGAGTGTCCTTATCTGTCGCCTAGGGTGCGTGGTAATTGGTGGAGGCGATTTTACGTGTTAATAGTACGGCTAGCTACAACAATACATTAGTCTACTCCGTACTAGGTTAATCAACCTTGCTATCATTGAAAACTTGGGACATTCCATTCCCCGAGCGTAGACCGCACTATAATTACTCTGGACTATTCCCGCTCGAGCAGTTCGTCCGTAAATATCCGTGCTGTTAGTCCACAAGGCTGCGGTTGGTCTTTATATAGAGACCCACTGATGTTGACGCGGACTATCATGTCGATCAGTGACGGACCGCGTAGTTGGCTTTTTTGGTATCACACCACGAATGGGAATATTTTTTTCTTGGTGCTACGTAGTATGTAGTAGAGCAGTGCAAATTTCTATCTTTATCTCATTGGGAACTGGTCCGTGGTCGACAAGATTTATGCTGGTCTTCTCTGGTTGCAATACATGTATCAAAGACATCGCGGGTAGCCCCCAGTCTCATCCTGCCCTTGGCAAGGATCATTAGTCGCTGTTTTCTTAGAACCTAAGCCCGCCATGATCTGTCGTCTTTGCAGGGCATTGGATCACGTTATACAACGTTTGTTGAGTATCGTGATCTTGGCAACACAGGTGCATGCTCTTTGCCAGATGAGTCGCGCATGTATTTTTGCCTTTCGCAGCTAAATCGTGATCTACGGAGGCCCTTTAGCCATACGGTGTGGAACTCGCTGGTGTGACACACGAGGTGGTGGTATTCGTCCCTTGGGGTTCACTGGTCGCGAACTGCACATCGAATCAGACAGTTTCCCAGTCTCGTTTGATTCCATAGCGCACAGCAGTCGCACGATGAGAAAGACCCTATATAAACGGCCCTGCTTGAGCTTGCCACGGGGGATATGTCAGCGTCTCAGAGATTCATGTAATGGGCTAGTTCGCATTGGTATTTGGATACTGGTCTATCGACAGAAGTATCGATTGGGTTTCGGATTGTGTAGCCATTTCTGGCTGGTCACTATCATGCACGATCATAGACATGATGCGGACAGGGAGAGCCCTTTCTGAAGTTGAAGTTGAAGTTGAAGTTGACTTTGGCCGCTTCCAGATAACCGGGCAATACCTCTTGTACTCGGGTTTTGAACAAGCCAAATGGTTGAGCACTGAAGCAGTGGCGAGTGATCTTCCCCCAGACTCCAATGAACCAAGCCGCGCTCAGGAAGGTGAGCTGTCAGGACGGTGGCTCTGCAGCGTAAAAATATTCAAAAGTCAGCCGGGATAGCCTCACGGAGGTCGGTTCTGGTTTTTGCAGATTAACGACTGCTGTGAACCCTCGGCCTGCGGAAGCGATGCCGGTGCTGAAAGAGACCCAGGGAGCCCAGCCGTCTGTAGCAAGGCGGGAGGATATCAAGGATAGATTCTCCGGATCATAGGTAACCGCTTCATCAAAACGCACGTCCGGTACTGATCCTTTTCAGGCAGCCAGACCTTCCAGATGTTGGAGGCGACACATGGTTAATATAACAGCAACTTATCATCTTCCTTTTTAGTGCCAGGTCACTCAGCTGTAGCCATATCAGGCTTTTTTGAAGGGCCAGGGAACCGTCGTTCACACCCACGTTTTCTGCTTGGGGGCGACAAGGGCGTATAATAGACTGGTTCCTTCTTGTATACGTGGACAGCATCACGTTTAGCTTCTGTAGGGCTTGAATCGCTAGGGGGAGTCGGGTTTCGGGACTCGAACGTGGACCTGGAAAGCTACGCTTAGTGCGGAATGCGGGAGACGCCATGCCTTACTTGATGGTGTACTTGGAATGTAGTGCAGTGAGCCTGGTGCAATTGCGATGTCGTGCTACGGTGAACTGCTCTTTGATCATCAGGCTCTGCCCCAGTTTGGCTTCGCCCCAGGGAATCCGGGGAAATATGCAAATCTTGACCTCACTGGTTTTTGCGATGTTCCAGACAGGGCACCTTGGATATTACCCGTACATCGACCATTCATTATTTGGATATATATATTTTGATCCTTTATCCTTTCCAGTCATCCTTGCTGGGGGGGAGGGAGGTAGTGGAGGGTATATCTTCGGAGATCGACCTCCATGATCTTTTGGCCCCTCGAGGGATCATTGCTTAGTGTCATGCCCGGGTGAAGCGACCCTAAGCAACGTTCATACTGCATCATGAGGCACACAGTAGAGCAGTCTAAGCGAAGGAGATTGAGATTTTCGTCCTTCGTGTGATAGGTTGGGTGCAAGGCAGATTCCCAAACGGGTAAGCTATGCCATTTCGGGTACCACCCCATTAGGCACAACATTTACAATGGCCCCAGTTGGTGTTCGGAGTATTTCCTGGATCAACGTAATGGGGCTGGGAATACGTAAGCATTTTAAACCAGGTAAAAAAGCCCTACGAACGATGCCGTGCCAGCCCCGCCGACAGAGTTTTCGACAGAGCCTCAAGGCAGCTGTATATCACTACGTATGCCGGCGATCTTCATTATTGGTAGCAGTCCAGTCCAAATACGAACAACTGTTCGATTGCCAAGGTTAGCGGTCAGCATGCCACGCAATTACACTACTGACACCTGCATATGCACATTTCTCGCTGTCTCTTCTCTACTTGCTCTGTGCAGAGGAACTCTTCTATTGTTCCAAAGAAAAAGTAAAGTAAAAAAAAAATAAAGTAAAAATAAAAACACAGACAATTAGTAAGCGGACCAGCCGTCAAGATTCTTGAATCGACCCAATCACGGGAAGCACAGCCCTGCCAGCCACCCAAAATAGAAGCACGCGTGGCGTAGCACCTGGCACGCCTTGTCATTGGTTGACATGGCCTGCGCCTCCGCAAAGGAAGGGATGTGGGCCTGATGCCGATCAATCGGGCTGGCAACAGTTAAAACTCATCCTCGCTGCTGCTGTTTCTCTCACCATCATCTCTCTCTTTCTATTCAAACAGTTGAAATCCTCTGATCTATTACACCGCAATCATGGGCAAAGCCGGCCGTGCTATCTGCATCTTCACTCCCTACGTGCTCACGATCGCATCGTTAGTATGCATTATCATGGTGGGCTTGGGATGTACCAACTCTGGTTCTTCCACTCTCAACAACCTCTACTTCTTTAGGGTATGTTCTAAATAGCTTGCTCAAAAATGGGACCACGACTAATAATGCGCAGGCCGACCTGCAAAACTTCACCACCTCATCCGAAACAGAATCAAAAGTGTCCTCGCTTCTCAGCGATGCCGGTGTCGATACCTCCAGCTACAACCTGTCCGCCATCATGGACGAGGCTTCCGACCAGTTGAATCTCGCCGATTTCTACACCGTCGGTCTCTGGGGCTACTGCGATGGAAACGTCACCAGCGGCAACAAATACGACACCTCTTCCTGCTCCAAGCCCAAGGCCGCTTTCTACTTCAACCCCTTCGAAGTCTGGGGTCTGCAGAGCACCGGCGTTGAGAGCCAGCTTCCCGACGGCATTGGCAAGGCCTTGTCCACCTACAAGAGTGTTTCCAAGTGGATGTTTATCGCCTATATCATCGCCTTCATCGCCACCATTGTCGAGCTGGTCGTCGGTCTCTTCGCTATCTGCAGCCGCTGGGGTAGCTGCATCACCAGTCTGATCGCCGGTGTGGCGTTCTTCTTCATCGCAGCCGCTTCGGCCACCTCCACGGCACTCTTCGCCGTCTTGACTCCCATGTTCAACGAGGAGCTCAGCTCCTACGGCATCAAGGGCTCCATGGGGAAGAACATGCTTGCAACCACCTGGTTGGCCGTCGCCTTCTCTCTCGCCGCCAGTCTGTTCTGGATCATCAGCTCGTGCTGCTGCTCCGGTCGCTCGCCCTACAACCACAAGAAGGACACCTCCGGTGGTATCACCGCCGAAAAGGCTCCCTACACCTATGAGCCTCTCGGTCCCCAGGGTCGTTCTACGTCCCCGTACGGCCCGTACGCCCACGACACCTCGTACCCCCCGCCTCCTCCTACCCACGGAAATGCGAACGCCTATGAGCCTTTCCGTCATGCTTAAACATGACGGCAATTCTTTTTTTCCGTCTCGATTCCGGCGTTGAGGTCTTTCGCTTAATAACAGACCTGCATTAACGAGTGGACGAATTGTCAGCATTTATTGTATAGTTAATTGGTTTTTTTTTTTTTTTTTGCGCATTTGACTGAGGTCAATAGATCTCTTGCTTGTATCTAGATACCCTACATTCCTTCAATTACTTGTTCTCACTATTATCAATCTAGTACACCGTAAACTAGTGTAGTATGGTAGATTAATGTCGCAGCCAAGGCATGGCACAGTGCATCACAATAGACCGCTCTATACCACACCCAACACAACCCCCAATCTACACAAAACAGCCATCCACACCAACCTAAGAAGACCCCGGATCATGCGCAACAACCTCAATCTCAACCCTCATATCATCCTCCCCCAACCTCGAAACCCCCACACAAGTCCACAACGGCTCATGCCCCGGCATCCACTCTCTGAACCTGCGTACCATAGCATCCAGCGCCTCATTGTTGATCGGCACATGGTACGAGTTCACCCGGAACACCTGGGCCCAGCCTTTTCCGCCGGCGGTGCGCAGGGCCAGGTTGACGTTTGCGAAGGCTTGGGCGATCTGCGCGTTGATTTCGCGGTGGAATTCTCCTGTTTGGGGGTTCCAACCGCCTAGACTTGTCAATGGGGGTTTGTAGGGATAGGAAAAGACGGGAGGGAGAGAAGGGAGGTACCCTGTCCAGAACTCTCGATGCGATCACCTATGCGGACTGCTTGGCTGTATTTGAAGGTCTGGGCGTTGCGTTCGCCGACACCCGGGTAGTTGTAGTAGGTTAGGTGGGACATTTCGTCACTGTACGTAGGTGAGTATTCTTGATGTAAAAATATCTGAGAAGAATTCCAGAAAATAAACTCCTCAAAGCCTCTAAGAATAAATTCTTGGTTATGGTGATGCTCTATTTATAATTGTCATTGGGTTGTTGCGGAAGATGTATTCCGCTCATGGCGTTATAGAGGTGACCTACTCCAATGCCCTAATTCTTTTTTATTCTGAGCAATTGTGAATAGCTTATTTTGCACTGTAAGTGAAAGTTTAAGCAAATACCATGGATCTTTGAAAGGCTGAGTATTTTCTCCCTAGTACTGTACCTTGGAAATTGAACTCTGCTTTTTTTTTAAAGCCCATTTTCTCATCTACTGTCTTACCAAATCATCTATTCCAACCCATGCAATTCTTTCTTTCCAAGACTTTGATATAGAATGGGAAGTCAACGACATCTATGCCAGAATAGTGTCATCTTGGATTCTGGGCGAAAAGATCCAGCCTAACACTATTACTAACGCCTGAGTTGGGGGGGGCAGCAAAACAAGACTTGAAGAAAGAGAACCACTAGCACGCAGACATGAATGTTCCTGACAAAACTATACATTGATGACCGTACTGTCAGCCGAGCCGGGCTTCTATAGTCCTTCTCTAGATCTAGATTGTGCTGTGCGTTGGTCGCCTCACACACGTTAGTTTAACGGAGACATGTGGTATTTTTGTATTTCTTAACCCTCTTGGCAGCCAGGAACAGAGCTCCATCATATCATTTCCCAAATCGAACCCGAAATACACGCGCTCGGCTTTCACCGACTGAAAGTCTGGTTTAACGACCGTATCGCTCATCCAGATGGACGAATAACGCAGTGAGCTAGATAAGTGTTTTCAATGGATTTCACATAATTTTAGCGGAACAGGAAGAATTTCAACTCCCAGCCAACAGCTTGAAAAGGTGAAGGAAACCCTTGACATGGGCCCGCGAGAGAATGCATCGATCTAAGCAGCTACACTGCGTAAGACCACTAATGTGACTTGATCTAGAGAACTTTCCTGTTCTGTGAAGCGCTTCCTCGCCCCCTGTTGGCGATTACTAGGGTATTGCTCTAAATGCGAGGTGCCAATCACTGCGAACATGGCCATATCATTGCTAGTATGGTCTACATGCCTATTCGCTGCACGTCGACTCAAAACTAACCTTTCAGTAATACTTCACCTCGTCGCGTGATTGGGAAAAGGAGACTCTATCGCAGCCAATTTGAATGTTAATAAAAGCGCGAAGATACGTCTAAATGTCGTGGTCAGAACCCATTTCGTATATGAGGGCGATATCCTGGAATGAAGCTGACATCCATACAGTAGAAGTAGAGCAACACCAATCATATCCACATATTTCACACTTTGATATATATCCTTTCGTAGAGAAGTGCTATTGACTCTTACACCTGTTATCGATTTTGCAAATGAAATAAAATAGAAAGCTTACATAGCCTTGGCCTCACTAGGGGTAGAGTGAAGTTAGGCCGGTCTTCGGGCATCTGGTGTCACATAATTGCGTCTCTTTTGCGCATTGACCTAGAGCCCGTTGACGGTGCTAGCGCTTTCTTAATGCAAAGCATGAGGCTTTGCCAACGAAGATTCATGCGGAGCTTATGACAGAATTCCAGAATGCTATGGGATGAGAGTGGACAAAAGTGGAAACCGCGAATGGCATGACCTAGACGCGTCAAGTTCCTGTTTAAACAGATACGCTAAACATCAAACCAACCACAGATCTGTCACACAGATAGCCGCTGACCAGAGGAAACGGTGGATTTGTTCAGATGATAAGACAGAAGTCTCCACAACGAGATCTCCCAGATTACAGCTTCGACCGAACCGAGGCTAGTGCGAGGTCGTGTTACAGTACTGTGAGCACTTTCAACAAGATCCAAACACTACCAAGAGCCAATCATTGTTTTTGAGATGAAAAGACGCTACCTGGTGGTTCGAGAGCAGCCATGTACGTGTTCGCAAGGTTATCGAGACACGAAAACCGCCAATTGGGACATCCACTGGCGCATTGTCATTCTTTCAAAATCGCCCTGGAGGCAAGTCACCGTTCAAAACCACACAGGACGAATGAAACTTCGCTGAAGGTATCGCTAAACAGTTGCACATTTCATTCAAGGCGGCCTGCTCCTTCCCACCGCGTCGACGGAGTAAGCTTATACATGGCAAAGCACAATATCAGGGCTTTGATTGGCGTCTGCGTGGATATTCTATTGAGAACGGTGCGTATATTATACACTGTTGAGTCTCCCCGCAACAATATGGTAAGCCCATAACCTCTTGTTAACACTATCTATTCTTCCATTCTCACACGGGCTAGGCTGTCCATTAGTAGAGGCTCAGGGAAGGTAGAACGAACGCGATTGACTACGGGCTTTATACAGACGGATAGCACATGTTTAGCAGATTCTGGATCCAGGTCTCGAATCTATTCTTGGCTACAACAAATAATTTCTACAAGCGTTCACCGCTGGCGTCTGCACGGATCTAAAATAATACATTGAAGAACCGTTTTGCAAAATTTGTACATAGCTCATAGTTACTTTGATAAATAAAACATTTGCACCTAACTATGTATAGGAGAATGGATAAAATTTCACGCGCCGAACTTCAAGAACCAATAGGAGTAGCCACATCCCACCATAGGAGAAATAGCCGAGGAGAACACAAACCGCGAGATGAACCACTTTATTTTATACCAGCGATGAACTTCTTTAACTTTGGACGACCATCGCAACCAGGTGCAGCCTGGCACCCAGTTGGCCTTGCTTCCGCGCTCCCCGACCTGAGTCTCGACAATGAAGATTGTCAGATCACGCAAGCATGCAAAGCTTTCACCATCCCCAAGACAGCCGGCCCACAGGATGCTCCGGTTGAAGCAGACATTAATTTACCAGGAGAAGACTTGAAAGACCAGGTTCTTGTGTTCAAATATAAGGGGAAAGTTCATGCCATTGATCATGTAAGTTGAGACGGGCTATCTAGATCAAGATCAAAACTGACATTTGCAGCAATGCCCTCACCAATCATTTCCACTTTCAAAGGGTAGTCTTTTTGACATTGAAGACTTTGGCATCACTCTAAGCGCCGGAATAACGTGTCCAAAGCACGCTTGGTCTTTTGATATCTTCTCTGGGCAAGCGGACCGTGGAAACTACAAGCTTAAAATCTGGGAGGTACAGCTGCGTGATCCCTCGACATCGACTGCCGACAGCACCGAAAAGGAGGTCTGGGTGAGGCGGAAACAGCGAATCGGCTAAGGCGTCCTACTTCGACAAAGCCTATTTTCAACAACTCGAACCGCAAGCCGGATCGACCTCAGCAGGCTCCGTACTGCAGATTGACACCCGGCTATAACCCCCCATGCCCATAGCCTGTGCTAGTCGCGTGTAAACCCGTGTCGTCCTGTTTACTTTATCTCTGGTACGCCATTGCTGCTGTTTCCTTTGGCGTGCACTTGTCCCTGACCCGGAACAGAAACAGGTCCTCGAAGCGGATAAGTATGAGAGGGGCGCTTGGATTTTGGTGTATAGCCCCTTGAAACTATATGTGGTTATAGTGAAAAAAAAATGTCATTACTGGCTTTCACAGCTACGTGATTTCCTAAAACAGTAATACCGAATTAGCCCTTATGTCTTGGATTCAGCCTCGTGAATTTGTCTTCTGAATATAAGGATTTTGCATTTTATTATACTCTCTATAATCATATTTATTTATCTTTCTGATCTACGATTATCAGCAAGATGGCGAAAACCCACAATACTGCAAATTCCTCAAATCAATCAAGAACACCCAGCAATTCAGGATCCAAGGATAGGAGGTGAAGACAATATTTGAGCGTTATCATTGGCCGCAGCTGATGGTAACATGGAAATCGTACGAATTTTGTTAGATAAGGGTGCAGCATTCAACGCTGGGGGACTCTTGGATAAGCGCCCTCAATTCAAAGCCGCGGAAGAGGGTCACATCGAAGTGGTTCGGCTCCTGTTTGAGAGAGGCGCGATAGATCCGTATTCAGAGAGTGACGAGGGCCAGACGCCGTTGGAGGTGGCGAAAGAGTGTGGGCATACTGCCGTCGTTGATGACTTTGAGGGTCGAACCTAAAAGAAGAACTTGCACCGGATAGTTAAATTGTCAAATGCTTAAGCTGAACGGATTTGGCTAGCAATCAAACTATATCAGGCAAATCTGCAGAATCTAACATTTGTTCCCCCAATTCTGCCGAAATGATGCGCAAGATTCCTCCGTCACAGGCAGTCGCGAATATCTGACCATCCTTTTGCCACAGACAAGGTTCAGCAGAAGATATGTGGCCTTCCTTGCTTTCTTCTGCAAGTATCGTGCGCCAGATAACCAGTCTCCCTCTCGGGGTGTCAGTGAAAGCCCCTGGGTAAGGATGGGAAACAGCCCGCACGAGGTTATGAATCTGTCTCGCGCCCATCCGGTTCCAATCAATCACACCATCCCCAGCCTTGCGACCACCAAAGTAAGAGCCCTGGGCAAGGTCCATTTCTTTTCTTTGTACAGTTCCATCCACTATCGCGGGCAAAGTGTTGTGCAAGACCATTTCAGCGGCGACGAGAACCTTGGAGAACACCTCGGCGGCCGTATCATTAGGAAGAATAGGCACCGCCATCTGGCCCACGATCGCCCCAGCATCTGGTTTCCGGACCATCTCATGCAGGGTTGCTCCTATCTGGGTCTCACCATGCAAAACTGCCCAATTGATGGGAACCCGCCCGCGGTATTTGGGCAAGAGAGAACCATGCATGTTGTAGCGGCCGTACGTTGCTGTGCTGAGCACCTCTTCGCTGAGAATTAAGCGATAGTAGAAGGAGAAAATAAAGTCGGGCTTGAGTGACCGTATTTGCGAGATAATGTCTTTTGTGTTCGGACTTTTAGGGTAGATAACGGGGATTCCGTGTAAGTTGGCCAGATTGGCTACACTGTCGAACCAGATGTTTTCGTCTTGGTCGTCTGAATGAGTGACAACGAGCTTCACTTGGATGCCGTGCGCCAGAAGAACCGACAAGCACCGAACGCCCACGTTGTGGTACCCGAATACGACGGCAGAAACCATATTGAAGCTTAGAAGAATACTGTGAATAGGAGAAGCACGCAAAGCCGAAGATGTCCAGCAGATGAAGAAGAGCGACGCATGCACAAACTCTCAGCTGATAATGCGGGGCTATTTTAATGAGCTAAACTCTTACTCGCTCAGGTAATCGATGCCAGTGATTTGGCTTACTTTATCGACAAATAATAAGGTAAAATAGAAAAAAATGCATTGCTCACTGTCTATGGATTCTGGGAAGATCCATATCCCTGATACCTCCCATTCTGATCTATTTTCTTATAATGAAGTCTTCAGATACCATTTTACTCAATTCTAGTGGCCAAAAAAATCTTGGACTTGGTCAACAACATACTTTGCCTGGTCTATCGTCATAGCATAGAACAGTGGCAGACGGACGAGTCGCTCACTCTCCCGAGATGCATAATCTTGTGGATGCAGGACATGGCGACCCTGGAGACCAGGAGGAGTACGATGCAACGGACCATAATGAGCCAGAACGACAACACCCTTTTCTCGCATCGCGGATGTGAACTGGCATCGTTCTTCTCTATCCCGCATTTTGATGAAGAAAATATGTGCATTATGCTGGCCCCAGGTACACTCTGACGGAATCCCAACTCCCTTTGACCGTAGTCCGACCAGATTCTGTCGATAGAATTCCCACAACTCGAGCCGGCGAGCTTGTATCTGATCCGATGCCTCTAGCTGGGCCCAGAGGTATGTGGCTTGCATCTCGCTCAGGAGATGACTGACTCCCACTCGCTGCCATGTATAATGGTCCGTTTCACCCCTTAGAAACTGGGTTCGGTTGGTACCTTTCTCCCGGATCATCTCAGTGCGTTCAACCAATCTCTGATCGTTGATGAGGATTGCCCCTCCTGCTCCGCCGGATGTGACGTTTTTGGTCGCGTGGAAGCTAATACACCCTATGTGCCCAATGCTGCCGAGCGCCTTCCCATCCTTATAGGAAGAAAAGAGTCCCTGTGCCGCATCTTCAACAACATAGATATCCTTGCGGTCGCCGATGGCCTCCCTTATCGCATCCATGTTACATGGGACGCCAGCATAGTGAACCGGAACAACGGCACGCGTCTTTGGCGAAATGGCCTCGCAGACTTTACTTGCATCAATATTCATCGTTTCGGGCTCGACATCCACATATACGAGCGAGGCACCACGTAGAAGAAAAGCATTTGCCGTGGAAATATATGTGTAGCTCGGAACAATAACCTCATCGCCGGGTTGGATCTCAAGGGCCAATGCAGCGAGTTCGAGAGCCGCAGTGCCTGATGGTGTCAGGAGAACTCTTGGGCAGCCGAGTCGTTTTTCGAGCCATGATTGACACTGTTGGCTGAAATGACCACCACCGTCGCTGAGAGTGCCCCCATTCACGACATGAGCAATATATTCGAGTTCTTTCCCCGTGACTGGAGGAACATTGTTTGGAATCATCGTGAATACTTGTGCTGGTGAAGCGCGTAGCTCCCACCTCTGCGTTTTGTGCTTATGGACCTGTTGGCTTCTATGGGTCTTCTATGGTGTGTTCTCAGCTGTATCCCCTTTGTGTACATGTGTCCTCGTTCGATTGGGCTGGATCGGCGCTATGTCAGAGGTTGGACCTCTTGTACATGCGCCGCGGCGGGTTCGGGCTGTACGTCTGCCCCGCTCTCTGCTTTAGCTCGGAAAGACTCAACAATAATGTATTTATATTTTCTATTTAGTATGCAACATCACCACACCATTACTACAACATCCGAGGCGATATCACTCACCATCTGCCTTTCTTCTTCGCCAAGGACAGCTCCTTGAGATCTTCGCCAAGATGAACACCACTAAAAGCATACTCGTCACTGGGGTAACCTCCAATTCCTCCTCATGGTTGCATGACAGAGCGCTCATCGTTTATTAGGGTGCAGGCTTCCTGGGATCAAACCTAGTCGCTTTTCTCCTCGAGAAGGGTTATCATGTAATAGGAGTGGACAACTTCCAGACCGGTTCCCCCAAAAATCTACAACCCTTCGAGAAGCACCCTCGGTTAACACTGATCAAGTTCGTAATCCTAAGGGCAGGGGGGGCGATATTACAGGACTAACAGTGTACATTAGCCATAACGTCCAATCACCGTTCGAAGGATTTGACAAAATTGACCAAATCTACAACCTCGCATGTTCAGCCAGTCCAATACAATACCAAAAAGATCCATTGGGTACTTTGAAAACGTGCTTTCTGGGTACTGAGAATCTCCTGGAACTTGCCAAGGCCAGAAATATTCGCATTCTACACACAAGCACATCCGGTACGTGAGAGCATACCTTTTTATTTTTTATTTTTTTGCCGTGGACTAATACGACATGTATAGAAGTGTATGGTGATCCTCAAGTTCATCCTCAATCCGAGAGCTACTGGGGAAATGTCAACCCATTTGGACCGCGCGCGTGCTACGACGAAGGAAAGCGTGTCGCGGAAGCCCTGTGCTACGCATACCGCGAGCAATCTGCAGTAGACATCAGAATAGCTCGCATATTCAACGCTTACGGACCCAACATGAGGGCCAATGATGGCCGGGTGATATCAACCTTTATAGCTTCCGCGTTAGCCGGTCAAGACCTGAGGATCACTGGAGACGGGTCGGCAACTCGATCGTTTCAATATGTCTCGGATTGTATTGAAGGGCTCTACATGCTTATGAATAGTGATTACGGCAACGGGCCGGTCAATATCGGCAATGATGCGGAAATCACCATCCAGGAAGTAGCGGAAAAGACGGCAGATCTTGTCTTCCAGATCTCTGGTCAGCGCAGAGTGTCAATCACCTATCATCCTGTGCCTGTGGATGATGTTAGGGTCCGGCGGCCGGATATTACGTTGGCGAAGTCAAAGCTGGGCTGGGCACCGGTTGTTCAATTGCAAGATGGACTGCGGAAGACGATCGAGTGGCATATGCATAATCCCTAGTTGGGCATATCTGGAGTCAAAGTTAAACGATGTCGCCTAGTATTTTGCAAGACCGGATATCGTTTACCTCTTAGATACAGAACAGCCAATTTACGCTATCCTTAGTTTGGCGTTATATGCTGGGCATGGAAGGCAATACCAGTCACCACTGTATCAATATAAGGTGTACTCAAGGTGCCGCAGACTACTAGTGATCTGGCCAATGTCTGTTCTAGCAATCCGTACTGTTCTCATGCTGAATCATTCAATAAGGGGAATGTTTTTGTTTGGCTATGTACAGACTCCAAGCGCTCGGTGTTTGGAGCTTGAAACGGATAGCCAATCACTGGCTCTATCAAGTCAGTGGATCAAGAAAAGTTTCACATGTGGTATTGTATAACAGCTCAGTGCTCACCCTCCCTATAGTGCTCTTACTCTAGCTTATTGCTAGTTTTGTATATGCTATAGAACAGACAGGGTACATATGACCATAGGGCGTGGAAAACAGGGCTTCCCGTCCGCTCAGCCGTACTTAAGCCGACTAGAGTCCGCACAGTCAATAGTCAAAATGTTGACTTCCGTATATGCTGAATGCCTGATATGTTGACCGCTCCAACTGACCAATCAGAGCCTGAGTCTCCCGCCTACCCTAAACGTCCGACTTACTACTGCACGAACATATTGATGATAGGGTCGGGGGCTACGACTATGCAGCCAGCATCCTTAGGTTATGGACTAGTGCATACTCATACTATGCACTTCGCACGCCTTTGTCTTCTTCGCAACGACCTTCCCTTTTGCACTTAGTCGATGGCCGCCAGAATATGTATAAAAAGGCCATACGATAGATAGATATTTAGAATCAGAGTTCTCCCTCTATTCACTCTGAATAGTGCCTATGACATCGTACCGAGCATAGTAGTCAACACAAAAAACCCTAAACTCCAAAATTCTTCTGAAACCAAAAAGTGAGCCAGGTATGGGTGACCTGAATGAGATCTCTATAGCTTCTATTACCAGGGGTGCAATGTTCACACTAGGGGTACAATACAATATTAAAAAAATGGGAAGTCCTAGAATTCGGCATGTTAAGAATCATGCAAGTGAGCGGAGTCATGATGAAAGCAAAATAACTCAAAAGTGACAAGAAATAGTGAAAGCCCCCAGGGCTTTCTAATTGTATTCTGTATTCATATACTCTTCCCCTGCCTTGTATTTTGGTCCTCTCTGTACATACCTGATATCACATGACCATGGTTGGCCAGGACCGTCTCCAGCAGTTTATGGAGAAACATTAGTGCCTAGCGGATTCTCGCAGCTTTACCGTAGACTATCAGCATGAGAAGGGATAGATTACGGGAAAATGTTATGCTATAAAGAGCTGGCACCCACAACATATGAAAAGCATGGCCGGGCAGTTGAAGACTGAACACTGTAAGTCCATGCCTAGCAACCCCTTCATACCACTGCTTGTAACATTATCGCCCCCAAAGTTAGAGGCTTCCACGCAATGAGAACAAGGAAATGAATTTCTCCAAGGAAGAATCTGACCCGTCACCCCAGACCTTGAAATCATTCGCTGAGAGCTATATTGCAACACAGAAGAAGCTTCCTTCCCAGAAGTCAACGCGTCATAGTCTTACTAATCTTACTTCTTTCTGAGAGTGAAAAACATTCTGAAAACTGCCTCTTGATGTTACTACACTCATGCCACCAACTTCTTATAGACATGGAGTCCGCTGACACAACTTCAATGTATACGGACCAAACTTACGCGAAAGCGTGGACTGCCTACCAAACCGAAAGAGTGGTCCTTCGTGACAGCTAAAGACATTGGTTACCTTCTTCGCCATTTCTTCAAGAGCGATGATCACGATTATAGGCATGAATGAGTAAGAATTTAGACATGCTCTGCACTGTCTCTGTCCGCTGGATTAGGAGCGCGAGCAGGTGCAGTTGTTGAATTGAGCTCTTGCCGCGGCACAAATGAGTGTCTTTATTATAAGGTAAAAATATATGGGGTTATGAGACCCACTACAGCAGAGAGCACCCACAAGGACAACTTTTAAGGGGGCCCAGAGCTACCAGGGCACTGCTACGATTCCTCGCGGCATCAGTGTATCTCTCCCCATGGGCACCTAGAGTGGGCGGCAGAAAAAACCTGGGAAGATGAGGGATGGAGACTGAAAGCATTGGAGGAGGCAAGTAGAACAGGAGGGGGGGAAGCAGGGAAAGTAGCTTAAGCTGAGAATCAACCTAGGCCACACCCACCCTGTCCCCCAAAACACAAGGAGGGCACTCTGCTCAAAAGCCCTGTGCATACAGGTGGTTTGAGGCTAAGAAAAGGATCGGAAAGATCATAGAATGAGGTTTTACCTCAGGAACTCACAGGAACAAGAGGCTACATGCTAGCTGCGGACCTCGGGCTCATGGATAATGGTCTGTCATAGCTTCTAGGGCTCTTTATGGACAATAAACTTGATTGAATAATAATAGACTGATTCAGAAAAAGTATATAGAAACTTAGGGGAAAGAGTGAACCGCTTTATATCCAGCGATAAACCATGGTTTTATGCTTTGCAGCGCCGTAGACGTGTCAAATTCTGTCCTCTTGCATGAGGCTATGACAGTCGCCAACTAGTTGTCCATTTTTTTTTAGCGCCAATTAGCCCGAAGATATGAGAAGACGTAAGATAGTCCGAAAATGGCGAGGTGCATATCATTGCACTCTCGCCAGCGCTTAGCTCCCAAAAAGTGTTTTGTCCTGTATTGATCGTTTACAGGGCCAGCGCTCATTCTCATGCTCACATCCCGAAATGTCATTTAAAAGCCCCCCACCAGAATTATATAAAATACATGAGAAATAAGTACCACAGCCGAGACCCCCTGGTACTAAGCGGCTAACCCGTGGCTTAGATTTGATCAATAGTTTACTGGGTGTTCAATTTGATCCTCTGGTATCCTTCTGAGCCTGATTATTGGCTGCCCGTTTCCAACTCCAAACGAGTTTTGGCAAATCGACGGATTCCAATCAATCATTCAATCCGACGCCGATGGCGATCGGGATGGGATAATGCCATGTAACCATCTAGATGAATACCGTGATTGTACCTTAATGAGACCACTCCCGATCCCGGTTTACCCTGAGTCTTAAACTTCTAACCCATGACTTGGTTTAACTCCTACTGCCTCCATAGCCCTCTTAATATATGCAAATAAATAAGCAATATCCATGAAATATCCCATACCCGCAACCTTACACCTAGCAAACAACATCCCCATTCCTGTGTCGTCAACGCCATACACCAAAGCCTCCTCGTTGCCTGGCTGTTAGAACGGCAAGCCCTTGTACCAAACCAGATACCCTTGAGAATAATAAATTTGACAAGGTAATCCAAATTTGCTATCGCTCGTTGCGTCGCAGGACTTTTGATGTCCTCGGCGCCGAACATCGCAAAATGCGAAATCCTGGTACCAAGCAAATCACTAGGCGTAGGTTCATATCCCCAGGTATAGTCCCGCACTTATAATTTGTTCAGACTTGTGTTCTCATGGGGGAGTACCCTGTGGGCGGCGTTTCTTGGCTTTGCTGCGGGGACTCATTATCGACAGAAGGTTGCCCGCACTTGCACATATCTTCGAGGGACATGAAGAAACACAGGGAGTATAAAATGGCAGAATCTAAGTCAGTTGCCATCATTGGAGGTAAGTGCAGTGCAACCAATTCCAATCAAATCAACTGACCAATCTTGTAGCCGGCATTTTCGGCCTTTCGCTGGCCGTCGCCTTGCAAGACAGAAGTAAGAGCGAATTATGAGAGAGGAGCAAAGCACCTTTGCTTATACCGTCGCAGATTACAAGGTCACTGTATTCGACCGAAGCCAGTATGATGAAAATGGATACGATCCCGCAGCCGACGGTGTACAGGCTGCGTCTGTTGACCACAACAAGATTGTGAGTCGGTTGACGGCAGTTCCTGAGTGGTACTAATAATACGTACAATACAGTTTCGCGCCTCATACGGCAATAAGCTTCACTATCAACGTCTCGCCATAGAGGCCCGGAAGGCTTGGCTGCTGGAGGACGAGAAACATGGTTTTTCAGAGCAGAGCGATCTCTCAAATGACCAGAGAATATATGTCGGTAGCGGAATGCTTCGTGTGCAACCATCGGATGTCCTGGGCGCTCTTGAAAAGGAAACATTGGCCAATATGGAGCGGGATGGTCTGCGAGACACGCAATTTGTCAAAAGCAAACCCGAGGACCGTCGACACGCTGAGCAGCTGGGCTGGAAGGACAAACTACTCGACTTTGAGATCCCGCAATCTTCACCCGCAAGCACCTATGAGGCGGTCTTGGATTCGCTGGCGGGGTTTGTGAGATGTAGTAATGCCTGTGCATACTATCAAAATATTGCTGCCGACAAGGGTGTGGAATTCCGCTTCGGTCCCGAAAAGGGGGCTGTCGAGTCACTTGTGAAGTCGAGTAGTGACGTCGACTTCGGAAAGGAGAGAATAATGGGGATCAGATTGAAAGACGGCAAAGTGCACAATGCAGATGTGGTGGTCGTTGCTGGTAAGCTATAGTATCTCCCCATACAGCCATGCGCTCGCTGATGAGTAAAGCCGGATCATTTTCAACACAGATTCTCCCTGAGTTGAGCTATTTTCTTGAGTCTTCGGCGGGAAGCCTTGCCACATTCAAAATTGACCCGGCCAGTACCGAGTTGTGGGACAAGTATTCACCTGAACGGTTTCCTGTGATGACATGGAAAAGTGCTCCGCGAGACAGTTCTGGCAAGGACACCGGCAGTATTTATGTCTTGCCACGTACTCCAGAAGGCTTGGTGAAGATTGGATATCGTGGGATCAAAGTGAGAACGAATTGGCATTTGTTGTTTAATAACTACTAATCAATTTCCACCCAGTTCACCAACTTCCAGCCAGCACCTGAGAACACTCCGTTTACGCAAGATGGCCAGTGGTCAGTGCCTCTCCCACCAGAAAAGTGCTCTCAGCTTCAGGAATCTGCTCTTTATGCCATCAAACAGTTTGTTTCGATATTTTTACCTGAATTCAGTGGTGCCCCCTTCGACTCTATGAAGCTCTGCTGGTATACAGACTCGCTGGACAATTCCTTTTTGGTTAGCATGTTGCTACTCTATCAAATTTGGCCTATTTACTGACCACGTATAACGACAGATCGACTACGTTCCCACCTATGCGGAAAACTCCGTCTTCGTTTGCACTGGAGGGAGTGGCCATGGGGCAAAGTTCCTTCCAGTTCTTGGCGAGGTAAGAAAATCTCTCCCCATTTGTTTCTCGTGACTCCTGGCTGACCAATGTCCGACAGCATGCCGCTGATATTTTAGAACATGGCGATCAAAGCGCATCATACATGCGCCCATTCTGGCGCTGGCGGCCGGATGTCCCGCGAAGGAATGGTCTCGAAGAAGGTCCCGGTGGACCGCGGGATATTTCACACATCACCTGATAGAGAGGGAAACGCATGTAACAGATCTAGGGTTGTGAATCTATTTCCCCTTTGGTTTTTTGCCTCATATATAGAAGACATAGATATGTTAGCCCATAGACCTTTACGGTGGCAATTGCGGCTAATGAGATCTCTGAGCATAAGGCTTCTTTGTTCCGTGAGTTCCAGTCACTCACGACCACCCAATCTCGAGAAATTGTAAGCCTCAAGGTCCCCCCGACGCAGCCAAGCCGTCCCGGAAATACGAGTCAAGAGCGGCTATATGGCGCCTGTCTTGATCAACGGAATACTTGCTAACAAGGTACCAGTGCTCGCATTGTCAGCCGCCTACAAAGTGCCAGCCTTCAGTGCGCCAAGAAAAAAAAGAAATTGCCAGGGGGCTACTGGTAACCTTGGTAAAAGCTAAGCCCAAGTGGATTGGGTTGTCCCGAGACAGGCGCAGTCGCTTGCTGAGATTTAAATCTGGCCGGATATGGCTATCTGACAGCCATGCCGTTTTCATTTCTTACTTGTTCCTCTGTGGTTTGATTGACAATATCATCATGTTAGGGTCTGCTGACATGAAGCACGAAATCAACGACCAGGCGCGAGTGGCAGCCGATGAATCTTCTGATCATCCACATATAGTGAACGAGCGGGATACCGATGACACGACGATATTCTACAACAAGAACAAAGACAAGGTCAGACCTCTGACTCCTGAGCTCGAAGGGAAAGTTATACGCAAAAACTTCTGGTTCCTGCTCATCCAGACATGGTGGATTTCCTTCCTGATACATCTTGACAAGTCGACTCTCTCCCAAGCCAGTACCATGGGAATTTTTAAGGATGTTGAGATGACTAAGAATGAGTACAATGAGCTTTTCATCCTGTTCTATGCCGGCTATCTCGTTGCACTCTGGCCCGGTGCTTGGATATCGCAGCGCGTTGGGCACAAGCACTTCATCACAGGCTCGCTTTTTCTGTGGGCTCTTTTTATAGGTGTCCATCCTGCTGTCAAAACAGGAAAACAGATGAAGGCGGTGCGGTTTCTTTTGGGAATGGTAGGTCTGGTCGTCTCCGTATGCTCCCCAACATTTGGCTGACGAGGAAACAGACAGAGTCTCAGATCATCCCCTCAACTGCCATTCTGCATCAGGCTTTCTTTCCGCCAAAGAAGAGCCCATGGGTGCAGTTACTGTGGTGGGCATTTGGGAGTATAGCCAATGTCATGCTCACAATGATTGCATATAAACTCATTCTTGACGACAATATGGGCGTTCTAGCCGGCAACATAAACTCGTGGAAATGGCTCCATATCATCTGCGCTGTCTTGACCTTTGCCATTTTCGTCCCTCTCCTCATTTTCCTACCTAATTCCCCCCTGGACGCTAAGTGGCTTTCGACCGAGGAGAAGGTGCACACGATTCAGAGTATCCGTGAGACTCATGCTGGGGTTACCAACTCAACCTTCAAGTGGTCTCAGGTGCGAGAATCCTTTACTGACTTGAAAAGTTGGCTGTTCATGTGATATCCCTTTTCCCTTTATTTAGTAATAAAATATTCTAACTTCTGGGCTTTCCTAGTTTCCACATGTTCTTCAACGAGCTCCCGAATAATACATCGCAACAATTACCTCTTATCGTCGTCGGATTTGGCTTCACACCAGCCGAAAGTGCCCTTTTCAATATAATCAAGCCACTCTGGGGTTTTATTCTGATCCTTGGCTCGGCGACTTTGCTATACTGCACCAGAATTGGAACCGGATATACATGTGCTATATCCTACATTCCCTGCTTTGTTGGTGGTATTATCGAGGTGAGCCGGTTCAATATAAGAACCTTGCCCAGTCGCTAACTGTGAGTTATACAGTTGGCATCCCCTTGGTCCGATAAAGTAGCCTTGGTAGTCGGAACCCAGATCTCGACATTCAAGCCCTCTTATCTTCTCGGTCTCAATTGGGCTGGAACGACTACCACGGGCCACACGAAGAAACTTACCTTGATGACCTCTTGTATTGTGGCTGCTTCCGTTGCTAATATGATCTCGCCTGAGTGAGTATCCCAAGTACAATAACATGAAAAAAAAAAAAAAAAGTTAAACTGACATCGAAGGGGAAAAACCAGATTCTGGGAACCGAAATACAAACCGCGCTATGTATTGCCATGGGCCTTTATGACGGCATTCTGGTTCATTTCTCCGGCGATGTGTATTATCATTCGTTTCTACCTCCAACGCGAAAATCGATGTCGTGAACGACTTCTTGTTGAGAAAGAGTCGGATTCTGAAGGGGATGAGGCTATTCATACGGGAAGCGAGATCGTGAAGATTGGGGTGCGGGACTTGGACAAGACTGACAGGGAAAATCTCAAGTTTATCTACCCTCTATAAGTTTGCGCTAGGTTAACTGATTTCTATGCTGCTCGGCCTTGAGCTATGCGGTGTCAGAAATGGGTTTAGTGATGGATTGAATGGGGAAACGGTGAAGGGACAGTAACATACAGATCTATAACCCCAAAAATGCACTCATATGGCCTGCACATTTTGTTTTGTATCAGTGTTCCTTGAGCAACACAGCACTAATAGATGGCAAGTTGAATAATTGAAGCATAGTCTTTTTTCAATACATCCCCTCATCCTTTACTTTGTCATCTTCACACAATAATATATTTCAGTCCCGTGAATGCAGCCTTGCCTGCTTCTGTAGCCAGCAAACCAGCTAGAAAATATGTTTTAAATAGAACAATATCCGGGAAATAGACAGTTATTCCGCACTGCTGATGCAGATGACTCAAAGCTAGGCGGGATACATCATTGGACCTGTACTGACAGGTTTCAAAATACCCGCTTTCTCCAGCTCCTCTATTAAGTTCACCAGCATCAAATCACATCCTCTGGCTGCAACAAAGCTCATAGTTACTGGCATATACTCCATATTAAGTGAGATAGTAGAGTTGTAAGAAACTTCTCCGACGGGAACCACCAGATCAGGAACCCTAGCCATGATGGAGATACGACCATCCTTAAAGCCCATCGGAGGATCAGTTGGAGCGCTATAGAGTTAGCTTTCCGCGCTGTTGACTCTTGATAATGGAGGCTCTTACTCATAGTAGACATTTCGATATTGAGTCTCTCCTTTTGTGTAGGGATAGATGTAGATTCCCTCGGAGCAGGTGTGCTTGTCTTTCTTTCCGAACCCTTCTGACTCCCACCAGTGCTCGAAGATGGTTTTGTTGTTTAGAGCCGCCTCGTAGGCTGCGTTCCCTCCATTTTGTTGGCCCCAGGCCCATCGTACTAGAGGCCCGGGGTTTATAAATGGTCGGCGACCGTCGTGCTTCTCCGCATAGTCTGCGTAAAACGGCAATGCGAGGGAACGATACTGGTCGACGGATGTAAGAACGGCATATGTCTGTAAATTCTTAGACTTTGATGAGCTATTTTTATAACGCTTTGCATTTACTATATTTAATAATTCCGTTATATTTGCTGGAGCTTCTGAAGGATGCGTCTTCTTCCAACGGGAGAAAATGTCAACAGGTTCCCGCTTGGTATCAAGAAATTCCTCCAGCTTGACTACAACGGTCTCAAGGAGTGACCCAGCCTCGGTGTTGGCATCCGGAAACGAAGACGTGGGATAGAAAATCCGTTTCGGGTATTGTCTATAGTCTGCAAAGTTGAGGTACCATGCATGCATAACTTTCGACCATGTCACAGCATCACGCGCAAGAACACCCGCCGTGTCAAGCGCATGGCAAAGCGGAAGGACATTATCAAGAGAAACTGCTCCAGTAGAGGGTCTATTTGCATAGACGCCTTGCATACCACCGGGGTGGCGCATGGAGCCACCAGTGTCGCTTCCCACGGCAATATCCAGCCAGTCGTAGGCAGCTATTCCGGCACCTGGTCCTGATGAGGAGCCACCAGGAGCTTGGTAGCCATCTCCCTGAGGAGGCTGTCAGCACAAAACTTGTCAAAGTTGACAAAATGCTTACTCTCGGGTTGAATGGGCAATGGAAGTCAACCCAGTCAGCAGTCGGGTTGTCGCCGTTGGCAAATTGCACGGTACCCATTTTCCCCACAATGATAGCACCCGCATCTTTCAAACGCTGTACTGCTGGGGCAGTGGCGTTTCGTGGTGGATAGAGATCGTAGAAAGCTCTGTTGCCACCACTGGTTCGCAAACCCTTCAAATCAAAGATATCTTTGACGCCTAGTCGTAACTATAAATAATTAGTCAACCGTGTTCCATACGTTTTTTTTTTTTTTTTTTCCCCCTGACAGGCTTACCCCCGAAAGTGGCTTTTCTGAGGTGGGTGTATAATACAGCCGAGATGGCACAGCAACACTCTTTGTCATGGCTCCCTGGGTAGATTAGATTATCTGCATCACCATCCAGTTAAGAGTTTACTTACCTCTGTCACGGCTGGTAAAGGCTTGTAGCTGTTTTCTCCATCACTGATAGTTGCTTCGGTGAAAGCAAGCTGATGGTCAGAATAGAGACGGAATGCTTGATAGATTTCTCCCGTGGAGGGCGAAAAGAAGTGTGGACCCTTGGGGATATCACGGTAGAGTTTGGCTGCTTTAACAGGCCTTTCGAATGTGTATGCAGGCGAAGCTAAAATCATTTCATTGCCCATCCCCTGCAAGGCTTGGTGAATCGAGGAGTCAATCTTGCCTTGACTATCTCCGTCATAATCCAGGAAGATTGCTGCGAATACAATAAGACAGAATTCTATTCAAGAGTGGCGGAGAAGATCAAGACTTACTGTTGAGAAATTCAGGCTGGAAAACATCGTCCGAGGCTGAATAGTTTGAAATTACATCTCGCAAAATGTCATCTGTGAGCACCGCCTCGTCTGTCCGGACAATTGTGATCGGAAGAATGTCTGCATTGGAGTAGTTTAAATTGAAACCGACCGAAACAATTCTCGATACAGAAGAACCACTCGCATAATAGTCGATATCGCCCAATGTGACAAATTTCCCATTATCGATGATTGAAGCCGCACTGGCGTGAACAAGGCTAGAAAGTAAGAGAGATGCTTGGATTTGAAAGCGCAGACAACTGAAGCTGCGAGTAATCCTAGCCATAATGCCCCTGTGGCTCTGGAAAATCAAAAAGTATATCAGAGGGCTGAACTACTTAAAGACATCCTGATCGAGCCGAGGACCAAGGTCCTCAGTATAGCTTCTTGGCCTACACCAAGTGGATACTTCAAGTCGGAAGAAGGCGACAGTCGACGTGCTGATCTCCGAAGGACCCGAAATGACGACCTTTAGTGCTCTTTCGTGGTTTGTGATAATCTTCGCAGCCATGAACCTGCACTAAGGAATTCTACCTGCTCCCGGAAAACTTGGGGGAAACCGGATCATTTAGGGCCTTGTGTCACAGCCTAGCTTCTCTCATATTGTACCCAGGGTTTTAATTAGCCAAGTCTCAAGGTGTGGCATACTATGTGCCTGTCAATGCACTCCAGCTACTTACGCCTTAGTGCTTAAGTCATTAATAGGATGCTAGGTATATCCTGGTGTGCTATGATATATGAAATGGCCATTCAGAAGAGTGGAAAATCATATGCTGGGACGCGAAAAACGAAGGTAGATTATTCGGCGAAGGTAAGTTGATTTAATTGGACAAAACAGAGAGTTTATGCACCATATTTTTTATTTATTGTTCTTCTGTTCAAAGTCTACTCCGTACGCAGAAAAACAATAGCCACTCACCGATAGTTCCGGCATATACACAATATCAGCCTGACCTATCAGGCACACATGGATAAAAAGTGCGGAGACTGATGATCAATGACCACTGGCATATCAAATGTTGTTGTCCAAAATTTATTCATTAAACGTCCATAGTCTCCAATTGCGATGTCGAGACCCCAGGAGAATTGATAAGTAGATTGAGAAACCAAGTGACACGATTGACTAACTCCATCCAGCGTGTTTTTACTGCCCAGCGACTGCTGGATGGACGTAGTGGACCTTCTTCCCAAGAAGGACCTACTTTCACTCACAAGCGTATGCAAAGATTTCCATGCCCGGTAGCACTCTTACTCTACCACACTATCTCCTGGAATTAAAACATAATGCCTTTGCGGCGCATTCTGCAATTTCTGCGGACTATATTGCAGTATCCTCGGCTGGCTGCACATATACATCATGTTTCAATGCTCACCAGTCCTGAAATCAACTTCTCTGATGACCCATGGAAACCTCTTCCACATGACATGAATTAGTATGAAAAATCTTGGGACCCTGTAGATGTCATCCAGCGTGCTCAAGGCATTGTCAACAAAGCCACATTTCCTGACCCAGAAAAATGGAAAACAGCCCTCCAGAATGGTAATCCGTATGGCTTTGTAGTCATATCGCTCTCATAGCTCCATAACACTCAGTCACTTCAGCTGATCTACATCTTTGTCTGGATGTCAGACTTCCCTGGATTGATGCTGAAACACGCCCTTTTCTCTGATTCGAATCCGAAATACGTTGTCTAGTTCTGAATCTCTTGCCACGGTGGGCTATGGGAATAATGCCCGACTCACTGAGCATTTGAATGAGTTTAGCGACATTGATGATGTTGATGGCTACTCTGACTGAAATCCGGACCAATTTATGGCATGGCTCTATCTGCCATCTGTGAAACCCCTAGCTGCCCCAGTTAGCAGAGAAAGTGGGGGATCAAAGACCAGTCACTATCCTGTTGGACTCCCAAGCTGCCATTGCAAGGATGCGACACACCCAGCCAGGTCCAGGCCAAGCATTAGTGATCCAAGCACATGCTATAGCCAAGAGACTACATGCCCGAGGTTGCCAAACCACTATCCAATGGGTGCCGGGACATGCAGGAATAGAAGGGAATAAGAGAGCTGACCAGGCAGCAAAACAGGCAGCCAGTAAGCCACCAGGAAGAGGCCCAAGAGAAATATCCCTGGCCTTCACCTGTAGAGCCCAAACAGAAGCCATTATAGCACAAAGGCAGAGATGGCTCAACAAAGAACTTGGACAGCGATCCCAACAAGGTCAACGAACATACAGGCCACAGAGGAACTGGCGGCTCGACCCGGCAGCTGCAATAGCTCCCAAACACCTAGCAAGCCGTTATTTTCAACTGAAGTCAGGACATGCCGCTATAGGAACATACCTACATCGGATCCAGGTCCGGGAGGATGCAACCTGTGAAGGATGCGGTATATCAAGGGAGACAATACACCATCTTCTCTTTGAGTGTCGGGAATGGCGACACCAACGAAACAGGCTCTACAAGGGCCTAGAGACTGACGGAGTCTTGAGACCCACCACTGCAGAAGAATATCCACAAGGACGACTTTTAGGTGAGCCTAGAGCTACCAGAGCGCTGCTGCGATTCCTAGCCAGCACCAGCATAGCTCTACCCCGGGCGCACCTACGGCAGACGGCAGAAAGGGCCCAAAGAGATGACGAATGGGGACTGGAAGCATTGGAGGAAGCAGTTAGAACAGGAGAGGGGTAGCAGGGAGGGTAGCCCAAGGCTGAGAGTCAGCCTAGGCCACACCCATCTTGCTCCAAAACACAAGGAGAGCACGGTGCTCAAAAGCCCTGCGCATACAGGCGGTCTGGGGCGAGGAAAAGGATTGGAAAGATGTTAGAAGGGGACTAACGCCTCAGGAACCTATGGGGACAAGAGACTGTAGAATAGCCACTGACCTCGAGTCCACGAATCATGGTCTATCATAGCTCTAGGGCTCGGTATGGACAATAAACTTGATTAAATAATAATAATAACCCCTAGCTGCCAGAAACAGTAAGTTATGGCGCCATCCCGTTATCTTTGATAAGGATTGATATTCAAAATCCCGGAGAAAGCCAGCGTATATATCTATAGACGAGAATGTATCACTCTAATCGTTGAAATTAGGCCTCTACCATATTGGCCTCGTGCAGTCCATAATCTCTCCGAAGTTATGACAGATAGCAGAAATTTTGAAATGACTGAAAAGGGATGATATTGGTTGTCTATTATACTGCTAGCCATCCAAATCTGGTGTCTTTTATGAAGGCTCTTCCAGCTTCGCTGTGCAATGATATTCTAGATTGAACATACTCCAAGCTAACGCATCCAATTCGCCAAAATGCTCTCGCTATCCCGTCGTGACTTTCATCACAAATAGCGCAAGGTCACATGATAGAAAAGCCCCGGAAACAACAGACATACCAGAGTTATCCGCAAGAATGCTATACATATCTACTATAGTATAGTATCATATTTGCCTGTCATGGGTTTCACTGATTAATGTATTCAACGCTTACCCTCTTCGAGCCAAGGACCGGAACTAGACATTTCCAACAGCTGAAAAAGGCTGCTGTCATTATTGGAAATGGATGCGGATATAAATCTATGCAAGTTACGAGATCAGAAGAATGCATGTCTCAAAGCCGCAGTCATTAAATTCTTGGCATTCTCGGCTCTCTTCTCACTGCAAACTTCGACGTGCGGCGAAGTATCATAATGCCGAAGACAGTGTGGAATGCAAGTAAACTTCTGCATGCAGTACACTTTGTAGTATGCGGGTTCATATCATGGCCAGCGTCTGTAAAGTTATAAAAGCCCTCAATCGACTATCTCAATTTACTTTCAAGATAGAATCAAATCATTCAAATCATCTCACATTGTTAAATTCTATATTTACTTGCCTCGTCCACTGTTGCCAAAGCAAAACAAGTATGTGCTATATTTCTCCCACCAATACCTTTGTGGCTAATTATTCTATATACAGGTCAACATGCATTTCCGAACTTCAGTTGTCTTGGTCGCTCTTATCGCCGCCGCTTCCGCAGCCCCTCCGGCGCACCCTCCAGCTCACCCTGTTCCGGCGCACCCTGATTCAGCGCATGCTGCTCCAGTGCATGCTGCTCCAGAACACCCTGCTCCAGTGCATGCTGCTCCAGAACACCCTGCTCCAGTGCATGCTGCTCCAGCAAACCCTCCTCCGGCACACGCTGCTCCAGTGCACGCTGCTCCAGAACACCATCCACCAGCGCACCCCCTCCCTCCTTGCAAGCCTGGGCACGCCTGGCCCGATCACCATGACTGCCACGGCTTCTTCGAATGTGCCGCCGGGGGTCAGCCTGTTCGGAAAACATGCGGTCCTGGCGCTGCATACTGTTGGCAAACTGGGGTTTGTGTCCCTGAGGAGAAGGTGCCGAGTTGCCCTAACCCAGGGCCTGCAGTTCCCCCCAAAGGCCATGGTCATCCTGGCCCCAAGGCTCACGTTTGAAGATGGCGAGGGAGACGGGTTGACAGTGATTTGTGATCCATGAGTTCCTGTGAGCCATTGATAGTTTGTCCTTGTTAGTTGTTAGTGGGAATATGGTAGGTCAGTTTTTTGAGTATTCATAAGTATGCCGTGTTTAGTTATGATGATGTATCTCTCTGCCAATTTGATTCATATTGAACCCAATCGATTCTGTGCTCAGCATAATGGCTCTCGCCTATTCCTGCTTGTGACGGCTCGGAACCTCAACATCGCCCTGGTGGCAGATATCGACAAACGCTACCATGCAGGCAAACAAAGGAAGCACCAAGCGCAGCTACACAACCTACAGATAAAACCCCTTTCTGTCCTGTAGATAAATCCCTCTTCTTCTTTCCCTCCAGATTCGATATTTTTGTCGATGGCTACTAGTTGGTTTAGATAGGAATATCAATTCATTAATATCTACTAGCTACCGAGCCAGTGATATTCGTGATTGAAAATTGCGTAAACGTTCTGAATTGTCATTGCAGATAGTTAAAAATAGGTCGACCATGAATGGTTGATGTCTTCGTCCAGCACAGCATGATTATCTGCGTCAGATTCTGTAGCTGTGCGGTGGTTGCATTGAGGTCCTGCATTTGACTGAGAGCCAGATGGGTTGCCTGAGCGTGGGGATCAGCTTTCACTGGAGGGCCTTGCGCATGCCAAGGATATATTGGACGGGGTAGAGCAGAAAATTGTGCCCAATCCAGAATATCCTTGCATGGAGGGAACTACCATTAGGCGGAACTCACTGGGTTGAGGCGACTGGCCTCACTTACACGGTTCGACGTGCACGAACTTCAGTAGCAAATACAGCTCTCTCGGGTTATTCATCACCGGGGTGCCACCCAGGAACCAACAGTAGGTAGCGTCAATAACACAGCAGGCCGTGACTGTCTTCAACTTGTTATTTGTGATCCATTGTGCTTCATCAAGGATCACCCGACGCCACTTGCTGGTATGCTCGGGGATCGGCAAGCCCAGGAAGTACAATGGATTGACATCTCTTTCATCTCCACTGCAACCGCTCCGAAAGTGGTAAGATGTCATACTGGCTGAGCGCATAGAAACAGTCGGCTCCAGTTGCCCCTTCACTGTGGCCAATGTAGATGCGATGCCGATATTCACACCAGTTGAGGGTCTGCTGTATCTCCTCTTTCCATTGCAGGACAAGACCTGTGGGTGTGATGACCAAAGTCGCATGCTGCTCACTGCTCAATGTGGGATGTGCCAGGGCTTTGCTGGTCTTTCCTAGCCTCGTGTCATTAGGCAGGGCGCCGCTTTTCTATTCACTTTTCTCCACAGCCTTCATCCAGACGAGTTTTCGCATTGAATGATTCATCAATGGAGCATAGAGGGCGCCACTGAGAAGGTAAGAGTAGGCTGAGTGCTGTTTGTATAATCCTCAATTTTGGTTCCACCCAGCCGCAGATCGGTATGTCATCTTCTAAATAATCTCAGTCAGCATAATAGAGACTGGCCAATCCCTGGCGGCTAAGACTACTTACCTTGAGGCGGGATTGATTCCTAGGTGTTTAGTCTGGGAATGACCAGCGTCTCCGCCACGCACCACATCCTGTTGGGGTCGCTTTCCTACTTCTTGGCCTGATACTTGCGGCATGTAGCAATGGTCATTAACCGGAGGACCAGAAACTGCGAAAAGTATATGCCTGGCCGGGAATAACGCCATTAGATCTGTCACAGTCCAGGGATCTTCGGTTTTCGTACGACCATAGAAGATGCCTGCCGGTGGTATTTGTTCTGGGCATGTATCATTTCTTCTCACTCCTTGCTGTCGGGAATTCTGCAACATGGTAATTCTAACTCGAGCGTGAGCGTTGGATGTGGCCAATGGTTCCTCCGAAATTGTGGGGAGTGTCGGATTGAAGGCGATGGCATGGTAGGAGGGTTCCCCAACATTTGAGCCCTGGGTGTCAGGTTTCTCTACTATTCTTCTTTTGGTAGATGACTCCGTTGTCTCAATGATGCTTTCCTCGTGGTGACGTTTGTGAGACAATGACGCTGGGGTCAATGAAACAAACATAGGCTCACGAGGTTCCGGGAATCTAGCACAAAATGCTAATAATGGAACCGAATTGTTGTGCATAGATAGTTATGAAACATACATTGCTGACATCAGATCAGACGGAGAGGCAGGCCTTCCAGGCATCAGGAACGGGGGGCACACGGTTTATCTGGTTTGCAAGCAATGTACTGCACTACTGGGGAACCTCAGAAATACCTACAGGACAATTGCTACTACTCAGCGGGAAGTTCATAAATGGATATTCTTGGCAGAGTACTACCAGAAAAGCTTTTCGCAGTGGCTAGGTGGCATTAACCACATCAGCCAGGCTCTGCAAGGCCTCGCAGTCAATATTCCAGATATCCGGTCCTTCTATTGGCGTGGCACCGAAGAAATACAAATAAAACTAACAGATCCAATGTACCGAAATGTACTCCAGTTGGCGATTTGAACGCAAGGGCCCTAGTCGATAGAGGACAACGACTAACATAGGCTAAGCACTATTTGCAGGTGGTATGTACGGGAAATCCCTAAGCTTCCTAGCAACTGCTAAGAAACGTCAAAGAAAATCTCAGTGGTTGTTATTATTATTATTATTATTATAGTTCATACACGCATCTGTCAGCCCTGTAGGCCGAGTGGCGGCAGATCCTGCGGGGCGGCCGGGTAAGCCACCGTGATGGTAATCACTATGTACACTGTCGCTTTTCTACACTTGTCCTGATATGTTATTCTGCATGTTGTATGTCCCGTGCTGCTGCTTTTGTACTGCTGTTCCCGTGGCCGCGAGGGCCCATGGGCTTGTTGGATACTGCCTCGTTTCCATCCCTACTTTTGCAAGCGCACAACCCTGGCTGCGCTATACTACCAGGTGATCCCTGCCCGTTGTCGTGACTCGGTATGTGGTTGGTAGAGCCTGGAACTGGCTTAGAAGACCCGTCTCAAGCATGAATCGCACCGCCTTTGGTACCAGGTCTGGACGAGTTAGGTAAGCTCGGTAATCCAGCTCCCGCCTTGACCCCTGTGTAAGATGGCGTGTCCGTGGTCCTGCCTGGTTGGTACAGTGGAGGAGAACATGACGTATGTCTTGAAGGCCACGTCCGCAAGCGCATTCAGTCGATTCCATAGCTTTGAAGGTACCAAGATAACCAGCCAGCGCAATCTTTCCAGTTTGCATTTGAATGAGAACTGATGTAGCGGCTCTCCGAAGGCCTTGGTATAGCCGCATTGGTGCCTTTGAAGGCTCTTTCCATAAGCGACGGAGAGAGGTCCCATGGGTGGAAGCATCCCACTCAGTCTTCCATGCACTGGTTGCTTCTATGCGGAGGCTTCTTCGAGTACTGGCCAGGAGAGTGAGCTCTTCCGCGCCATTGGGTGCCGGGGAATTAGCAGCTTCTTTTGCAAGAGCATCAGCACACTCATTGCCGTAGATGCCTTCATGACCCGGGAGCCAATATAGTCGTATATCCCAGCCACGTTCCTGTAGTTGAGATGCAGTGCGTGTAATTTCACTCAGGATATATTGGCCAGAAGACCTTCCTGGAGCTGAGCACGCTTGTATTGCCGCCTGGTTGTCTGTAAAGATGATTGCTGTATAGGTCTGATGGGAACATTGCGATGCTAGCCCACCCGCATTGTGTATTTGGGTAAGCGCCATTTTTATGCCCTGCAATTCCGCTGCATATACTGTGTGGGTAGCTGGGGAGCCAATGTGGACAGCCTGGCGCCCCAGAGGTGAAACTGCCGCTGCTCCAACTCCCTGTTCTGTCAAGCTGCCATCTGTGTACGCAACAATGTCGGCTCCGCTGTGTAAGGTGGCATTGTGAGCTGTTAGAGCAGCTTCCCGAGTTTCTGCTACATGGGATTTCAGACCTGACCACCAAGGTGGGGTCACATGTGGGTGTATAGTCTCCAGCTTGTCCTGAGAAATTGCGATTCGTCGCTCCCATCGCTCTAATGGTGATGTTAGAGGGTCATGGTCTGGGCTGGTGGCCCATCGCATGCGTCGTTCCCTTGCGTTCCTTGGCACTGGTCGTTGGCCAGAGTGTCGTATCTCGCTAAGGGTGGCCATAAGAGGTGATGTGGCAATTCGGAGGTATGATTCTTTGGCTGCACGTTCCAATGCAATCATGGGAGGAGGTATGTTGAGACATATCTCCAGAGCAGCTCGAGAGGTTGTTCTGAATGCGCCAGCTATCCTGTAGAGGGCCTTGTGCTGGATAGATTCCAAGGTTTTCTTAGCCGCATTTTCTGCCGCCTTGAAGCCCCATCCAGCCCGTACGAACCATGTGGAACTGGCAAATGTGATCTGCGGCCATAGGACGGCTGTGTACATTTGGCGGAGATGGGATAGAGTGATTCCCCAGGTTGATCCTGCTATGGAGCACAGCGCTGCTATCATTTCAGTTGCTTTAACTTGGGCGTGTTCAATTTGTTTCATTCCAGTGAGATGCTGGTCTAGCTGGACGCCAAGGTAGCGAAGGGTAGGCACAGGCTTAACCTCCACCCCCTGCACTTTGACTGAAGCATTAGTTGAGCCCAAGGGTCTAGGAATGCCTCGGACCTTTCGCCATAGATGTATCAGGCCATATTTTGCTGGGGCAAACTTAGAAGCGTGTTGAGCTTCCCATTGTTCTGCTATTCTGTGTATTTGCTCAAGACGTCGACAATTAGCCGCAGCAGCCCGGCTCCAGACAAGTATACATATATCATCAATGTAGCCGGTGACCATTGCTCTTCCGGGGTAAGCCTCATGTATTTGGTCGATTAGATCTGCGTTGTAGAACAGGTAGAGAATTGGAGAGAGAGGTGAGCCTTGGGGTATGCCTGTATCTGTGGTAAACTGGCCCGTTGCGCCCTCCATCAGTACAATATCTGTGATGCGGTGGCGTAGGAAGCTTGCTATCCAGTTGACAGCACTGACTGGGATCCCTCGTTTCCGGAGGTTATGGATCAAGCGTTTATGTGCAGCGTTGTCAAATGCACCACTAACATCCAGGGTAAGCAGTGTGGCTACCAGTGCACCAGTACGCCAGGAGGCATGGACTCGTTCCAGCAGGAGGTGAATAGCATGCTCACATGATCGCCCTCTGCGGCCACCGACATGGGTCTGTGGTAGAAGACTGTGCGCTTCAACCATATAGCTTATGCGGGTTGCAATAACTGCTTCTAATGTTTTTCCAATTGTGTTAAGCAGTGCAATGGGCCTGTATGCCTTTGGGTCTGCATAATCAGGTTTCCCGGGCTTCCGCAATACTACTGTAGTTGACTTTCGGAAGTGTTCTGGGCAGTATCCCAAATGCAGGCAAGCATTAAACAGATTAGTGAGATGGCTCAGGAAGGCCGGGATGGCTAGAGCGCGATGTAGTGTCAGATTTGGTATCCCATCAGGGCCGGGAGCCTTGTTTGGTGCAGCCCGCCGGACTGCCTGACAGACCTCTTTCTCTGTAATGGCAGGCATCTGTAGTGGTTCAGGGTATTCATAACCAGGGATGTCTGAGAGATCTGCTTCAGGAGGCGGGGGAAATAGTGTCTCCCGCAGTGCCTGTGCTTTCCTTTCTGGAGTGTCATATGTTTGGTCCCCTGCGTGGAGAGTTGGTGTGTAGGTTGGTTGGACACCTCGGCGGCGGCGTGCCCAACGGGCCAGTTTCCAGAAGCCCTCTATTGATTCAGTTGCATCCTCCACGTGGGCACGGTGATTGTCTCGGCTCAGTTTAGCAGTTTCTCGGCCCAGTGTATGCTTGGCCTGACGGAATGCCTTGATGTCTTCCTCCTGGCCAGAAGCGGCCCAGCGTCGTGTGCGGTTAACATTGTTGCGTAGTCCCTTTAGTTCTGGGAGATATCCTGGGCGAGAGTATGGAGTGATCCTGGATACAGGAACAGTGTTCTTTGCAGAGTGTTGGATGCTTTTAATCAGGTGGTCAACTGTGGCATCTATCTCCTCAGTGGTAGCTAGGGGGTATATAGGTTGGAGGTTTGCAGCCAGTGCCTTTAGGAAGATGTCCCAGTCAGCTTCTAGCCATTGCATCTTTAGCCTCTCTGGAGACTTCTGCACAGATATATCTAATTCTGTGAGAATCGGTACATGATCTGCTGCATGCATCCAGTCTCGTCGGTGTTGGCAGCGCACTAGGAGATCTGTCACCTCAGTAGTTCCCCATGCCAGGTCAATTGTAGTCTGGTGGTGCCCCCTGCCTGTGTGCTTCTCATATGTAATTGTGCCTGGCGGTGTAAGCAGTTCTAAGCCATGGTTCTCAGCTATCCTGATCAGTTCATCTGCTTCTTCATGGCGGTGGTCATAGTCAAGTCGGGTCCACATTGGATGATGGAGGTTGAAATCGCCCACTACCACATGTTGTTGGCCGGGGTGTTCAGCCAGCGCGTTGTTCAATGTGTTAATGACGCTGGGTTGGCCTGTCGCAGGGCTAGGATTATATGCGTTATGAATGTGTATGGGGCCTATTCTTGTGTGCAGGGTCAAGGTGCTCAGGTCCTTAGTATGATGCTGGATCACCCACTTCGTCGGATCTAGCGTCTTGCTAACAAAGAAGCATACCCGTGGCATATTAGCCACGTTAGTGTCCTTGCTAGTAGGTTTGATCAGGAGGTGAAAACGGTTTCCAAGCATTTGTGAATATGTGGTCACTTGGTCTGTGTATCTGTTGATATAGGGCTCCTGGATAGCCAGGATCTCTAGGTCGCGCACCTCTTTCTCACCAAAGAGGTGTATCATCACCTTCTCACGTGATTTCCAGCAGTTGGCCTGCAGGATTCGAATTCGTTTAAGATCCATCATTGATTACAGTTCTTCCTCCATTGGGGCTTCATTGGAGTGATACTGGCTTTGCTCATCATCAGACTCTTGACCATGCTGCTGATTATAGCTTTTGCGTCGGTTTCGAGTCTGTCTGAGTACTCTTGGAGCAGCGTCAGTACTTGGGGCACTAAGAGCTCTTGCTCTAGACCGCTGGCGAGGGCCCTCCCTGAGCTGCAGAGTCTGGGTCTGGGTGTTCATCTCATCTTCTGGTTGGGTATCCGCCATAACGCTGTTTAGTTCAAGTTCATCTTCTGTGCGAGGTCTTTTATTGCTCTTTCTGGGTCGGCCTGGGCCGCGGCGTTGAGTGTGGTGCTCTGCAGCTTCTGCAGGGGTGGGGTCTTGGCCTTGTTCCTCCCCTGAGAGGCCTACAGAGCCAAGAGAGACTGGAGCACTCTCATACCATCCACGTCCATTTACTCTGTTATGACGTGCAATCTCCACTCGTTCCACACGAGCTGGACAGCTGCGGTCAAAGGCAAAGTGATCCTCTAAGGTCTTCTCACTTTGCTTAGTGTTTTGTTTTTGGCAGACTGCACACAGGGCCTTGGCACGGTCTCTTGCTGTAGGACAGTCCTGAGAGGAGTGATTTTGCGCGCAGTATGCGCATGAGGTAGGTCGCTTGCAGTTTCGGGCTATGTGGCCATATGCTTGGCAGTTGAAGCACTGCTGAATCCGATGAGTTTGGTCGTAGAATTCACATGGGTGATCGCGGCCATTGAGTGCTAGGCCTAGCAGTATGGCGATATTGGCCGCTCGGTCGTTATCAAACTCAACAATCAGCTTCGATGTTTCTGGTTTATGTTCTGCAGTATGTCGAGGGCCAAGAAGCCATCCAGTATACGTGATCGCCGTGGGGGCAGAAGCCAGGCGTCCTAAGTTATCAGCCTTAATGCGGGCTGGGGCAGCTGCTAGATCAAGCTGGCAGTTGACACCATTCATAACAACACGGTAGGATCTTCTTTTGATGGTTGCATTATCTCCAAAGGCGAGGCACCAATCTTTTGCTGCTCTGGCTAGTTGTTCCACATCTTCTAGGCTCTCTGCACGGAGGATAATATCCCCGCTGGGAAGAATGCGGCCTGTAGAGACTGACCGGTGTGCAATTATAGCATTATTAGATTCTTTAATGGCGCGGTTTGCTCGCTCCACAACCCTGGCCTCCTTCTGGTGGCGCAACGGGTCGATTATTTGGTGATCAGTGCCTCGGATATGGATCTCCAGGTCTGTTTTCAGTGGAAATGGGGTTGCTGGGCTGCTTGGAGAAGTGCTCAGTGTCTTGTTTGTGCCAACAGATCCATTGGTATTGCCCTGCATCCAGCCTGAGACCAAAGAAGATTTTGTTGATGTCAGGTGATTAGCTAGAGCCGCGTCTCGATATGATTTTGCGTAGCCAGATGGACTAGACGCTGGGGGGCTGCTGGTTACTTTGGGGGGCTGCATTGAGTACTGTAGAGTTTTCATCTCGTCCGTCTGTTTATTTAACATATTTTGGATTTGTTGGAGCACCTCTTTCTGGCCATCATGGTCTTCACTACCATTGTTGCTGGCGCGGTCGCGCACCTTTGCTGCAAGATCTTCAACTGAACTCATAAACCGGATGAATAGATCCCTGGGGGGGAGCCCCTGGGTCCGGTCAGCGACTTGCTTCAGCTCTGCTGTTTCTGTGAGAATGGCAGCTGCATGGGCGCATTGGTCGTGGTCTTTGTGATTGTATGAGTGGTTAGGCCACGGAGATGCGGCTCCAACCACCCCTTTCTTCTTTGCACCCCCCATTGTCAGCGACAACTGGGGAGAACAGCGTTGAAAGTAGTATCAATCGATTCCGCGTGTAGTTAAATATAAGATTCGAGTTTTCCGCAATGCGGGAACTCGCTCAGAAGGTAGGGGGGGGTTCGCCACTGAGGAGTTGTTTTTTTTTTTTTATCTCAGTGGTTGTGTTCAAAGACTCATGTCCACTACAAGAATGTTCTCAATAGATGAGACAAAGCCAGCTGGTTAATTAGTCAAGACCCATCTCGCCAGGACGTTTACATGTTTATCTCCTTTTTTGCGCTCATATTCCGAAACTCTTCTAATATCTACATAGTATCCGATTTGTAGCCTATCCGACCTCTGTTCTCACATGCCGTGGTACCCAGATTTCCCAGCTACACCTAGTACCCAATGGGGATAGGAAGTGGATTATCAACAAGACACGTAAATAGGCTCCTCTAGAGTGTATAATTACCAGGAATACGTGCAAAGTGACTATTACCTCAGCGTTATCGTGATATATTCCAGGGCAAGAACACAAGTATAAACTAGTCGCGAAACAAAAACCAAATTGTACTTAGCAAACACACAATATAAATAGCAAGACAGTCTTTTACTGCATATCTCAATTATCACAACTGTCTGCCGTCGCATTATTGCAGCTTGAAAGACCCCTTCCATAAGCCCTTGGAGGCAAAGATACCGTGTGGATCCACTGTCCTCTGGACTTCCTGCAGTCTTTGCACGTTTCTATCGCCGTAACCAGCAAAAACCGCATCAGCCTGTGCAGCAGACGCGTAGTTTATGTACAAATATCGGTTCTCAACTCCCAGATTTTTGGCCGCCGCCTCGACTCTGTGAACGACATTTGAAGTCATCTTCTGGACGGCGGCATCGTCACGCCCATTGGACCATGCCGCTGAGATCAAGATAACTAAAGACCAGGCCAGTCAGGTTAGGAGATGTAAAGATAGAGAATCGAAAATCACTTACTGAAGAGTGGTTCGTCGCGCTCGATTCCCAGAGCATTACCGCCTCTTTGTTTCATGGCCGCGATGGCATTCTTTTGTAGTGGATAACAGATAAAGTTTGGAACGAGACCGGGTACGGTCTTGATAGCCTCGACTTCTTGCTGGAAGACCCGGAGGCCTTGCGAGAGTAGGGGGCGTGATGGAGACACGCTCAATGTAGCGAACAAATTCCTACCACATATCATGAATCATGGAGTAATGCAAAGAATAACGAAGACTTACCGAGTAGTACCCATCGGAGTGGACTCGTTTACCAGGCTGCTAAAGCTACTTATGGTCGTGATTCGACTTAGCGTTGGTATTTGGTCGATTGCATGGAAGACCGGGGGATTCCGAACTGGCTTCCCGTAGCGCTGGGTGCCCATCAAGGTGAACTCATCCCTATCAGAGACGTAGGTGTAATACAGATCATAGCCTAGCTCAACATCATTGGTAAGGTCCTTGTCCGTGTATAGATCATACACTTTGTCAAGGACTTGCTCGGACTGATTGGCAGAGTAAGATGTCATGCTAGTGAAGACAGGCCCCTGGGCAAACGTGCGAACAGTAAAGCTTGTGACAATGCCGAAATTGTTACCACCGCCCCGGAGAGCAAAATATAGGTCCGGATTGCGAGATTCGGAGGCAGTGGTGATCGTACCGTTAGCCAGTACAAGCTAATGCGGCGTCAGAGATTAATTAATTTGGGGTAACCATTGGTGGAAATGCATACCTCATACTCGTAAACATTGTCCAATGCCCAGCCATACTTGTTCGACAACGGGGATGTTCCTCCGCCCAGTGTAAAACCCCCCATGCCAACAGTACCCACCCTGCCGCCAACAAATGACAGATTCCGAGATTCCAAGGCTTGATACACCTGGACTGTATTTGCGCCGCCTCCAACACGCGCCCTGGTGCCATCTTCCAGCATCTCGACATTTCTCATCCGGTCTAGGTCCACAGTGACACCGCCCACTGAATTGGAATCCCCAGGGTTCCTTGAGTGGCCGCCGCCCTTGACGGAAAAGTGGCACCAGTGGTCCACGAGGATGGACAGGATCTTGGAGACATCGATGGCACTGGAAGGCTCAACGCGACAGGCTGGGTGAACTTCCTGTTGCTTCGCGTCCCAGATTGTGAAATTATCGCTGCTGGGGTAATGAAGCAAAGGTCCGAAGACTGTGAAAAGTTGAGCACACTGAAGGTGGTTAAAATATAGACAAGAAGTAGAGGGATTTGAAGAAACATACTGCTTGTTGACAGACAGGCGCTGTCTGGTTCACGGCACCATATGCAGCTGCGTTGGCCACAGCAATAAAGTAGGCAACTGAACCAAGAATTCGCGCCATTATCAATCGAAAAACTCGGATGTCCACACTAGAATGCAATTTATGATGACAATTCGCGGGGTAGTTTATATATGGCTCCTCCAGAGTTATCCATATACCTCGGAGTATGAAGTACATAGTAGTACCGCATTAGGATAGATGTTAACCTCTAGTCTAACCCCATAAGGCATAGCGCCATGCAAGCGTGTGACAAGGTGGGGTCTACGCTAACCTCACTAGGTTGCCACTATTACAGTGGAGTACCACTTCTCTTCTTCCTCTTCTCCTCTCCAATTTCCACTTTCTGTCATCAAAGTGCATATTTTATTGCAGTCATGAATAGCCATAGTCTCCTGGTACATGGGAAACAGATTGCTTTACAGTCGTTCACGCAGCGCGTTGGTGCTTGGCCGGATGACGATTGGTCCGGCATTACTGATCCGAGACAGCGCCGGAAGCTGCAGAATCGTCTGAACCAAAGAGCTCGACGTAAGTCCAATCTTGCCCAATCGGCCACCAAGTGGGTATATCACTTATCACTTTGAATATGCGCACAGGGTTACGGAACAAAGGCGATAATGAGATGCAACAGTCGTCGGCGGCACTTGATACTGCATACCCGGCGACGTCGCTAACGGATACCACCATCAACGCAACATCCTCACCTACTCTATTGCGGGAAATTGACAATGTGCACATTCTACATCTAGACTTTCCGGAGACCAAAGCGCTGATGCAGCGTCTGGAGACCATAGCACACTGCATGCTCGGTTCTCCATGTACCGATCTTCTACTCCATCTTACCCAGCTCAATTTTACCCGGGCACTCATGGAGAATACTAGGATCCTGGGACTCACTTCGGAAAAATTACACGACGATGCTGTCTCCCCGTTTAACACCGCTGGACCATGGCAATATGACTTCGAGTATTCCCTTCCTTCCACTCTTCAGCCCACCATGACTCAGCGCTCTATAGAGCATCATCCATGGCTGGACCTGGTCCCCGTTGCACAGATGAGAGATAATTTAATTCGCGCTGGAGAATCATATGATGAAACACAACTATGTCTTGACATGAAGGGGAGTGGAAGCGTTCGCGATGGAGGAGCAGGTATTATTGTCTGGAGGGACCCTTGGGATCCAGCGGGGTGGGAGGTCACGGAGGCATTCGCTCGCTCATGGGGTTGGGTCATTTGGAACTGTCGTGACTTGTTTCAATCTACAAATCACTGGCGGGCTAAGCGGAACGAGAGACCGTTGTTTCGGGCGTGATGCTCGTAATGTATATAGTAGTCAGGAGAACCTGTACTTTTTAAGTTCTTGTTAAACCAAACATTACGACGGAAGAAGAAGCTTTGACGGCCAAAAAGAATTAACACTTTGGAAACTCCGGAGTAGAATTATCGGTTGTTCTTAAGCGGAAAGTATCCACTGTAATCAAGTTGCATTAGCCCCTCAGAGATCCGTGGATGCACCATTTCCATCAGTGACGTATAGTAACCACCGTACACTATAAATAAGAACGAGAACCCCCCGTCCAAGACAGTAAAAATATCCCGATTAATCAACATGTCTGCCTTTGCCCTCGCACCAAAGCCAGCCAGCTTACTTGGGTATCACCGAGTGCTGGCGCCCACTGCCGGCGTCAAAGTCTCGCCTCTATGTCTTGGAACGATGAACTTTGGCACTAAATGGTACTTACTGTCCCTTGCGGAAATCTTTGGAAGTCAATACTAACCAGGCTGCTATTGTAGGGAAGATTTCATGGGTGAATGCAGCAAGTCGCAGTCATTTGCAATCCTGGACGCTTTCTATAAGCTCGGTGGTAATTTTCTTGATACGTTAGTGGGATCCGCAATCGCATGCCGAGATTTTTGAAGTTGACTGTCTATATAGGGCGAATAACTATCAGAATGAGGAGTCTGAGATTTGGCTGGGAGAGTGGATGAAAGAACGAAGTAACCGCGATCAGTTAGTGTGAGTGCTCGATTATACCATCCATGAAAGCGAGCCATATGTACTTGTACTAACAAACCCAGGATTGCAACAAAATACACGACGGGATTCCGCGCCTCGCATCGCGACACCGAACCGCTCCAATCTAACTTCGTGGGCAACTCAGTCAAAAGCATGCGCATCTCAGTCGAACACAGCCTCAAGAAGCTTCAAACAGACTACATCGACCTGCTATACGTGCACTGGTGGGACTTTACCACATCCATTGAAGAGGTCATGCACGGACTAAACGCACTTATCCTCTCGGGCAAGGTGCTCTATCTGGGAATCTCGGACACGCCAGCCTGGATTGTCGTGAAAGCAAATGATTACGCGCGGGCCAATGGGCTACGTCCGTTCTCCGTATACCAGGGTAAGTGGAATGCCGGGTTCAGAGATCTGGAAAGAGAGATTATCCCTATGTGTCGGGACCAGGGGATGGGAATCGCCCCATGGGCGCCTCTGGGACAAGGGAAATTTAAGACTGCTGAAGCCCGTGGCACCGGTGAGGCTGGCAGCGCAAGAGCATCCAATATGAGTGAAAACGACATCAAGATGTCAGAGGCATTGGAGGCAATTGCCAAGAAGAAGAACACCACTCTCCATGCCATTGTAAGTCCCACATTCCACACCTTAACACACTAAGCTGGCCCTCGCTAACCTTCTCGATAGGCGCTCGCATATGTCCTCCACAAAACGCCCTATGTCTTCCCTATCATCGGGCAGCGAAAGATTGAACACCTAGAAGCCAATGTCGACGCCTTGAGCGTGGCACTTTCCGATGAGGATATCGACAAGATTGAGAGCGCAGTTCCCTTTGACATGGGATTCCCGATGAATTTCATTTTCCGAAACGGCGGTTCGAACAACACTGCTGCAGACGTCTTTCTGACTCAGGTATCTGCGCATATCGACACACCGCCGCACCCTTCGCCGGTCAGGCCTCGTCAACTTTAATCCGCTACTGTTCCTTTCATGCATTAAATATACTATTTGTACGGGCAGGCTATGTCCAAATGTAAACCATCTATCCCAGACCATGTAAAACGAAAAGCCTTCTGCAAGTATAGACGTTCAATAATAAGCAATAATTTCCCTAAGATGCACACTACCTAGTGCAGTACCTTTTCCTCGAGATCAATAAGTCAATACTCAAAATCGTCCACCTTAACCCCTCTCCAGATCACAACAGAGCAGCTTCACAGCATCAGCGTAAAATATCACAACAACAGCAACAGATCCATTTTGTCCAGGCACATAAAAAGACCCAAAGTTCGTAATGTCTATTCATATCTTGCTCCTTAGCTGTCAATCTGCTCGTCAGAGTTGGTCATTCGTCTCCTGACCCAAGCTGTATAAAAAAATTTCCTGGATTTCCAGGAGGAATGCAGAAAACTCAGTACACTGGTTGCAGTTGGAACGCACATGCTGTTAGTTTATCGGAATACCCCTTTGGATTGAATACATCGAAGGTGGCATTTTGATCTTCGTCATCAGAGCCAGAGACCAGAAGTATCGTTGGCGGCAACTCCGTGACGTGGTTTCTGACCTCACGAAGCTTATCTACTCCAGCAGGTCAAGAGACTGACATGCTTCCCAGGGGGATATATCGTGGCAGCATGAAGCCAAGTTGGTTCAAGATGGGAAGGTTGAAAATTGATCCCGGCGCGGGTACTTTTCGTTGAATGGACAGAGTAAACGTCTCCTTTAGGAATGCCTGTATCTTCGGTACTGACGAAGGCATTCCATCTTGTGGGAGGGGCCTGATGCAGATAAATGGGCCTAGCAGCCGTGGCCAACCTAGTAGTAGACATGGCTGTTACGTTCAATTGAATAAGCACGTTAGTCCGTACGATGATCGTAATTCAGGTGCCGTATTTACCATATCATTTCCAATGACTCGATCAAAGGCATCATAGGTAATGTCATGCCCCCACTCCCCAGGCCTGCATCCGGAAGAATCGGAGTTAACTCTGGGAGAATGGTGCTTGACATGAAGTCTTCTAGATTTTCCTCTTCCCAGGCTGGAGCAAGTCAGCTTCTATTTCAGGTTAAATTTCGTGATTCTCGCGAGACTAACATTTTGTTGACTCTATATGAGTGCAGAAGACATTGAATATATTACCAAGCCAGCGCTTCTGATCATATTTAAAGTATTTATATAATCTCTTGATATTTTACATCCCTCCAAAGAATCTCATTTGGGCGGTAATAGTTAATATCAGAAAATCAAGAATAAACAAATCCATACCGCATGTTTGTATAGGAAAAAAATTCTAAGTCTTCCGGCTGGGCCTCCGATTGTGGTAAACCCACGGTGTTTTTATTTGTACAGGCGCTGCAGTGGAATGAATCAAGGGACCAAAATCAGTGTAGATTCCGGGAAATCAGTTTTGCACCACGTGCAGAGTCACTCTGGAAACTAAGGTTTAATTCCCTTCTCAGCCTTATTTCTTCTCGTTTCACCCTCCAGTTGCTCTCCCTATATACTGCCGTGATAAAGTGATGAGAAGACAAGTCAAATCTCGAAAGTCGGGCTCGGACGGACAATAAACCATATTTATCATCTTTTCGTTCTCTTCATATTGCTATAGAATCAATGAATGTTTAGTTTCAGGATCGATGGTGAGGCACTCTCCTCATCACCACATCCGACCCAGATGCAGTCCGGAACACCGAGGTCGAGGACGGCATTTGGTGAAGCACCACATCCTGCTCCTGCTCTCTGTCCTGAACCTGCTTTTCCGAACGTCCCCTAATCCATGGCACGAGATTGAAAATCACCCCACAGATAAACACCCCTATCCAGAGTACAAGTTCGGTTCCATATATGACCATTCCTAATATATCGATGCTTCGTCCGAACACTATTCATCCATTAGCAGTAAGCTCCTCTTCCCAAAATAAAAATTAGTCCATACAAACAGATATCAGAGAGAACAAGTCTCCAGCTGCATCAATTCCAACGAATATAAAGCTGATCCCGCGAACAGTTCGATGAACGTAGATATCGTAGTAATGCCTTAACACACCCGCAGCAAGTAAACACGCACTGAGAGCAGCCATTAGGATAAGCGGCCATTCAAGGTTACGGTCTTTGGCGGCCCATAATGCAAATATCAATGCCGTTTCAATCCCACCCAGAATTCCAAGTAACGGGACAACTGCCGCGATGCATGCGATAATTGAGCGTTTCTGGTTTGGGTTAGACCAGGAATGTACTGAAACGAGGCATGGAAGCATTCTTACCCGTCCGTAATAAAAGCACTGCGCCCAGGTCACGAGACTTAAAATAGATAGTATCTGAGGTTGGATTCTGAGTGCTATATTCTGTTCTTCTACGATGTTGTAAACTCCAAGAGGAACACCAGCAGCAGCCCATAAGAGCATCATCGAAGGTTGCAACCCTTCGGTATCATGGCGTCGGTAGTTGACGACGATTTGGGGCATTAGCTACTAAGTAGTTAATATAATACCGCATTTCATTCTCCGCTCTTAGGGTTTTCTAACCTGGATAGACCAGCAAACCTACATAAACTAGTTAGCCGAGTCAATAACAGAGAGGTGATAAAACTTACGGCACCTATGGTACCGAGAACATTTGCCGGAATTGGGTCATCCATATCTTGAGACATGGAAGAGGATTGCAGACGCCTTATTAGGAGATTACTCGGAGCAATCAGTGAGGTGAAAAGGAAACGTTTGGAAAAACAAAAGACCGCGGTTAGACAGCTTAATAATCAATCAATCGTTAGTTAACTCCACTCCATCCATCCTAAATGTCAGTACTGTGATTGATATTGATCATCTTTTAGCAAGACGCGAAGTTCCTCAAATAGCTCATCTTGGTCAATAGAGCCCCCGTTTGGCTGATAAATTAGTTTTTGCCTGAGGCTAAATACGACTGACCTCCCAAACGGGTAACTGACAGCCCTAGTGTCACCATGACATCATATTCTATATTTCCTCTATACTCGTCGATCTTCTCAATTCAATTATAATTGACTTCACCCCTCCATCCCACATCCAGCTCGTCTATAATGTTTACTGGCAACCATTCCTACAACGCGTATCGACACATGGCTCAACGGCAGCCGCCCGAGGATCCGAATAAATGACCGGCATCGTCTCTGCGTGCAAACGGTGCTTCCGGAAAATAGGCAGGTTGAAAACCACGATTCAGACACCAATTGCAGTCAAGATACGAAGAGCACTTCGGAGCATAGTCTGTCCGAGATTCATCACGATCCATTATGCCTATATCCTGCTGTGGACGATTGTGACTTCAGTCATAATCTACCCTTCCAAAAATGTGTCATATACCGATGCTCTATTCTTCGGGTGTGCGGCTGCTACGCAGAGTGGGCTGAATACGGTGGATCTAAACGACATGCGAACCTACCAGCAGGTGGTGATATACTGTGTGCCAATGGTGACCAGTCCGATTTTTATCCATACGGCCGTCGTCTTCGTTCGGATATATTGGTTCGAGAAACGATTTCAGCATCTCGTTCAGAGCGCCAGGGTGATACGCCGGACTGGGTCGATATTTAGGAGTTCACATGACGTGGAACAGCAGAACAGTAAGGAAAGGTCAAATGGGAGCAATGGGAGCAGTCTGGTAAATGACGGTATTGCAGCTGGCACCAGCAGGCACAGTTCAGACAACTATTCCACCAATCAACAACCAGAATTGGTCTTAAAGGCGGGAAGCCGAGATGAAACGCCATATTTGAGCTGGAACGCGCGACCTGGACGGAATTCGACATTCATTGGCCTGAATGAAGCTCAGCGCGACGAACTCGGAGGCATTGAATACCGCTCACTCAAGACATTGGCCGTTATCTTGATATCGTATTACCTTTTCTTCCACGTCTTTGGGATAATATGCCTGGTGCCATGGATTATGAGAAGCACAGAGTACGGCCCTGTCATCCGTCAAGCTGGCCAAGGACGGCCCTGGTGGGGTGTTTTTACAGCCGGGTCTGCATTTAACGATTACGGTCTCACCATGACACCGAATTCAATGGAGTCTTTCCAACATGCAGCCTTCCCGTTGCTTGTCATGTCCTTTTTGATAATCATCGGGAACACTGCTTTCCCCTGTATGCTACGGTTCATCATCTGGATACTTTCCATCGTTGTCAGACGGGACACTCCGCTCTGGGATGAGCTGCGTTTCTTGCTCGACCATCCTCGACGATGCTTCACCCTTCTTTTCCCACAAAAGGCTACCTGGTGGCTCTTTGCTACAGTTATTTCTCTCAACGTTGTGAACATGGTAGTCCTCGTCGTACTCAATGTAGGCAATGCCTTATATATTGTACCGTGTCCACATACGCTGACTTTTAATCTACCACAAGCTGGACAATCCTGAGATTCGGGCCATGTCATCGGGTACTCGTTTTGTCGATTCTTTGTTCCAGGCATGTTCAACACGGACCGCAGGCTTCTCCATAATCGATCTCTCAAATCTACATCCAGGAACTCTCGTCTGCTATTTGGTTCTGATGTACATTTCTGTCTTTCCAATCGCCATCTCCGTGCGTCGTACCAACGTATACGAAGAGCGGAGTGTCGGGGTCTACACCAGCGCAGACGACCATGAACAAGAACAAACTCCCAAGCAACCAAGCTTTGTCGGCATTCATTTACGGAGACAATTAGGTTCTGACTTGTGGTACATCTTCCTTGGCCTTTTCATCATAGCAATCGTCGAAGGTGGTCGATTGTCTATCTCAAAATTACCCTCATTTAACATCTTCGCTGTCTTTTTCGAGGTCGTTTCTGCATATGGCACTATCGGACTGTCACTTGGATACACCACAGGAAATACCTCGTTTGTCGGGCACTTTCAGACAATCTCAAAACTAGTGATTATTGCCATGCAAATCCGCGGCCGTCACCGCGGGCTGCCCTATGCACTCGACCGTTCCGTTCTGCTCCCATCCGAATCTATTCACAAGAGTGAGCTGGCGCAAGCGGAAGAACATATACCGCTTAATCAATATGTTGATGGAGATCATGGCAGTCACCATTTTCTGGGAACGGTTGGCGAGAGACCTCAGTTGCCTCATGGGGCTGTTGGTGAAAGTGCACGTGGGGAGCATCGGTTGGGGATTGGGACTGCTTTATCGACTTTGGCTGGCACATCATGAGTATCACGTTTAATAGATACTTGCTTTTGGAGAGGTATAAATATGGCAAAGGAATATTATATCTTATATTTGATGCTATTTGCACTATGAGCTTCCGACCCACCAAATCACCCCAAAATATATATCGATCTAGTCACCTCCCAATGACGGTTCCGTCTTCCGGTCAAACATGATCACGACCTTAGCAGCACCATGCCTCTCAAACCTAGCATAAGCATCCGGCGCATCCTCAATATTGATAACATCGCTGACAATGAACCCTAGTCCCGCCATCCCCGACGCAACCAGCCGCACAAGCTCTGGAGCAAGATCAATCGGATCAGAAGGCCCAGTACCCCAAGTAAACTCCCCAAAGAAGGAATCTGCCAGAGAAAAGTCCACATGAGTATTCACAGTGGAAGCACGCGGGGCAGTCGCCGTATTGTTCGATTCACAGTTATAAAAACCCACAGTACCTAGTCCGCCTCCGGTAGACATCACGGCTAGCATGTTGCGAATAATGACATCTAATTGAACGGTTAGGTCTCGGTTGACTTGCTCGTATCTTACTGCGTCGACGCTGCGGGTTACATCAGTCGGCTCGAGTGCTGGGATTTGCTGCACAGGGTCTGCGTCGCGGAAATTGATAGGGATTGCGCCAATGGATTCAGCGAGTTGCAGGCGGCCGGGGACAGTCGACGCTAAACGGTTGAGGCACCGCGCAGGATGTCTGCGTATGCAGCCATCAGGCTGACGGGACCGGCGCCAGAAACTGCCATGATGTCGCCGGCTTCCAAGCTGGCGACGTCAAGGGAGGCCCAGCCGGTTGCGAAAATGTCGGAAAGCATGGCATAATCAGTTAGCAGGGAAAATTATTCGTTTGTAGTCGAGTTGGTGTATTCGAGAGAAGGAACTGGGATCAGGCCATTGTCAGCGAATGGAACTCACAGGTACTCAGCTGGAAAGATAATACTTGTGAGCTCATGCCAGACACAACAATCAAAGAACAATACAAGCACCTACAATGCGTCCCACCCATGTCACCCCCATTCCCACACCCCCCATACATCTGTGTCATAAGATTAGTATACAAATATTCCTCATCAACAGTAAACGGAACAATTACTCGATCTTCAACTTTAAGCGAACTAACCCCAGCCCCGACCTCAGATACGTACCCAATTCCTTCGTGACCAAGACCGAAGGGAGCCGGCATCCCATCGTTCATCACCCGGTAGATGTGCAGGTCAGAGCCGCAGATAGCTGCTCACGATACCTGGATGATGGCGTTTGTTTGGTTGATAATTATTGGCTTGGGGAGGTCGACGACACGGACGCTGTAGGGGTTTCCTTGTCAGACGACGGCGCGCATTGTGGCGCTTAGGGCGGTTTCGTTGGTTAGGGCCGTGTTGGTTAGAGCTATGTTGGTTAGGGCCATGTTGGGAACGATGGATAATTGGGAGTGAGGATTCAAACTACTCAGAAGGTTCATTGGAACAAATAAATGAAGCAATTTATATTCAGGCCATTCTCTACGTACTGCATATGATATTAATTATGCCAAACACAGCTTGCATAGTTGGTAAGACATTCTGTCATCCACTTGCATTAGCATCTATCTCAGAGTTTGGATGCTTGGCCCAGTAAAGCTGCACATGGCAATGGTGTGGAAGTTTCTTTTACTGACTAGTACCTCCCCGGATTCCATGTTTATTGTCATCGGAGGTACTCCACAATCTTGGATTAGGTTTAGGGGCATAAGCATCTTGCATAAATGGGACATGTTCTACCCATAAAATGGCTTGTCATCTCGGGTAACGTATTTCACAAGCGAGTGACGCACACAAGCGAGTGACGCACCCGCCCCCCTTATATGGTATTTAAATGCATTCATTCCAACTAAAACGCCAATTAATTAACAAAAAAAACTATTTAGGTCTATCTGGACATGCATTTCTCTTATGTCCTTCATTTCCACAGGTACTGCACTTCGGTAAAGCCCTCGTGCGCGGCTGTAAAGGTGGTGAAGGCCGTCTTGGCTGGGGGAGTACTGGAGCTATTGGGTGTTATGGGGTTCTCGTACGAACCCAAAGGATGACAGTTTGGCTAAGGCCAGCACAGAACGCAGCCAGCAAGGGGACCGAAACGACTATTGACGACCTTCGTACGATCCCCTTACATGAAGACTATCGGTGACCTTTTCGGTCAACTCCTGACCTCCGAGAACACTATTTGGAATCTCATTCCCGTACGACCATAAAAGACTGCTCCCACCTCTGCCCTGTTTGTTTCTTCTTCAACGATTCCTTCTTGTATAGTAAAAGGGTAGCTTTAGGTTAAGATAACTTGAGTTAAACCCCTAACATTAGGAATCGTTCTTCTTTTTTTTTTTTTTTTCTTCTTTCCTTTGCCTTCAGGAATGGTGACCTTCCTGACCACGAACCACGCCCCCTATGGATAACAACCAAGAAGCTTACCAGCTCTTTATCAATGAGCTGCAAAATATGCGTTCAGAACTACACAGTCAACGACAACAATTCGAAAACCAACTCAACTCCCATCAGGAGAGAGAGCAGAATCTTCGTACGGAACTTGACAACATCCTAAATCGGCAACAACAAAAGGACAATAGCAACACTCCCAGGATCCCAACATCTCCAAGGATGAGCAACCAACGACCTCGACACCCAGATCCTGAACCCTTCTCAGGGGAAGACACCAAGGACTATCTTCCCTTCAAGATGAACCTGCGCACGAAGTTCACTATTGACGCCAATTGTTACTCAACTGAGGATGAAAAAGTCTACTACGCATACAGCCGCCTACGGGGAAAAGCCAGCCAGCGGATGCTACCCTGGCTAACAGCCAAGCAAGAACTCAACACCCCCGTACACTGGGATGACTTTGTTCAAGCCATGGATAAAGCGTTCAATGACCCTGACCGACAGCGAAAGGCCCTCGTACGGATTAACACGATGAAGCAGGGAAGGAGGACCCTGGAAGATTTCCTCAATGAATTTGACGGAGAACTTCTGAATGCGGGAGGCATAGTATGGGCGGATATGCAGAAGAAGGCCCTGTTGGACACAGCGGTCAACTGGCAACTCCTGCAAGGGATGGTAGGAATTGAACAGGCAAACTCGTACGAAGGATACTGCGACCAACTCCGACGTATCAATCATGACCTACAGAGGGTGGATCATCTGAGTAGGAGGGGAACACGTACAAACACGCCATTCCCGCAGCAAAACCCGCCGAGCGGGAACCCAAACCAGATGGACTGGGAACCAACAACCACTCAAGTGGCTGCAACAGGACAACGATGGAGTACACCCCGCACAGCAGGAAAAAGTGCACGATGGGCCTCTGATGAAGTCCTACAAACACGAAGAAACGAAGGAAAATGTCTCCGATGTGGAAGCAAGGAGCACTTTGTACGAAACTGTCAAGGACAAACAATGCATCAGGCCCCTCACATAGCAACTGTGGAGCACGCAGAGGATAAGCAAGAAGAGGGAAAAGAATAACCTCTGTACGAAGACGTGTACTAGAGGGTAATGAGAAAACAAGAATGTTATTTGATTGGCAACATTTTGAAAAAACGCATATGACCTCGCCACCATTTGTGATCCAAGCCTTGGTGGATTATAATGCCACGGCCCGTACGATGGTAGACAGTGGATGTTTAGCTTATGGAGTGATCAGTGATAAGTTTGTGAAGAAGCATCACATCCCAACATTGGACATCACCCCCACACCAGTAAAAGGAGCCACAGGACAAACAGAAAATATCACCCAGATTGTACGAACAAGGATGGACATTGGTACTCACTCAGAAGATGGTGCCTTCTTCTATGTACTACCTGACAATCTTGGATACGACCTGATTCTGGGCCTCCCATGGTTGAATCGATTCGATGGCCGACTAGAGGCGAAGAGAGGAAGACTATACCTCCGTACAACAGGATCCAGGATCTACCGACACGACAAAAACCCCCAAGTTGATCTACATGTCCTGCAGATCTCTGCAGCAGCAATGGGAGCCAATATTCGAAGAGCACGACGTATGAAACAAACAAAAAAACCTATGCAAGTATTCTCTGCTACTATGGGAGATATCCAGAAAGCCCTTGCACCAAAACCATGCGTTGACCCGTCCAAAAAGCTCCCACCTCAGTATCAGGAGTTTCTGAAACTATTTGAACCTGAACAAGCCAGCAAACTGCCTCCTCATCGTGGAGAAGGAATCGACCACAAAATTGAGCTTGTACAACAAGAAGGAAAGGACCCTGAAGTGCCCTGGGGCCCACTGTACAATATGTCACAAGGAGAACTGGTTGTCCTCCGAAAGACTCTTACGGACCTACTTGATAAGTCCTTCATCAGAGTCAGCCATTCCTCTGCTGCCGCACCAGTGCTTTTTGTACGGAAACCAGGAGGAGGCCTCCGGTTCTGTGTGGATTATCGAGCTTTGAATGCCATCTCAAAAAAGGACCGATACCCCCTACCATTAATCCATGAGACCTTGAATCAGATTGGACAAGCAAAATGGTTCACCAAGCTGGATGTGTCTGCCGCATTCCACAAAATACGAATTACTAAAGGACAAGAATGGATGACTGCTTTCCGTACGAGATATGGACTGTATGAATGGCTAGTTACACCCTTTGGCCTAGCCAATGCGCCAAGCACCTTTCAGAAATTCATAAATTGGACACTACGTGAATACCTGGATGAGTTCTGCTCAGCATACATTGATGATGTACTGGTCTACACCAATGGGTCACGCACACAACATCGTGAACATGTACGAAAGACCCTTGTCAAACTCTCAGAAGCGGGCCTTTACCTCGATATAAGCAAATGCGAATTTGAATGCAAGGAAACAAAATACCTGGGATTCATCGTACGAGCAGGAGAAGGAATCCAGATGGACCCTGAAAAGATAAAAGCCATCCAGGACTGGCACGCGCCAACTACAGTCAAGGGAGTCCGAGGATTCCTGGGGTTTGCAAACTTCTATCGAAGTTTCATCCAGAACTTCTCCAGGATTGCACAACCTTTGAACCAGCTAACTCAGAAGGATGCACCATTCAATTGGTCTAAAGAGTGCCAAACAAACTTTGATCTGTTGAAGGAAAAGTTTACAACAGGACCAATCCTGGCCCCTTTTGATCCCATGCGTACGACGGTAGTGGAAACTGATTCCTCAGGTTACAATGTGGGAGGAGTGCTTTCCCAGTATGATGACGAAAATCAACTACGCCCATGTGCCTATTTCTCAAAAAGAAATTCACCTGCAGAGAGCAATTACCAAATCTATGACAAGGAATTGTTGGCTGTTGTACGATGTCTGGAAGCTTGGGATGCTGAATTACGGTCTGTGAATGAGTTTCGAGTTATCACTGACCACAAGAACCTGGAATACTTCTTTTCCCCAAGGAGGTTGACTGAGAGACATGTACGATGGTCACTCTTCTTAAGTCGTTTTAACTTCAAGTTCTCATACAGGAAGGGGGAGGAGAACCAACGAGCAGATTCCCTTTCCCGGAGAGAACAAGACATGCCGGAAGAACAAGATGAACGAGTACAGAGTCGTACAATGCAGCTCTTTTCACACGTGGAAGGAGATAAGGGTGCAGTAACAGTGACGCCACTGACTACATCAGACACTGAACCCCACATGGAAGAAAGGTCCCTCGCATATGATGATGCAAATTCATGGGAATCAGCAAAGGAAGGGGATTCACAATATCAAGAAGCTGTTGCATGTCTAGAACAAGGTGCCCAGAAGTTTCCTAACCATCTGATGTTAAAAGTCTCGGTCTCTGAATGCAGCTTGGATTCTCGAGGTTTCATGAAGTTCCGTGGACGGAGATGGGTCCCGGATGCAGAACCACTCCGTACGAACATTATTCAGCATGCCCATGACTCTACTGTGACAGGGCACCCTGGACGAGAGCCCACCTATTCCTTGGTTAGCAGAGAATACTTCTGGCCCAACATGTCCAAGGATATTCGGAGATTCGTCCGAAACTGCAATATATGTGGACGGACAAAGGCCTGGCGAGAACAGAAGAAAGGACTCCTGAAACCCTTACCAGTCCCTGACCGAATGTGGCAAGAAGTATCCATGGATTTCATCACGGACCTTCCTGAGAGTGAAGGTTGTACGAACATGTTAGTGATTGTGGACCGACTATCAAAAGCAATAATCCTTGAAGGAATGAAGAAGATTGACAAGGAGACGGTTGCATGGACCCTTGTACGACACCTGGTTGGGAAGCATGGATTCCCCAGAGCAATCACCTCTGACCGGGGTTCCCAATTTGTGAATGACATGTGGGAAAGAGCCTGCGCCCTTACAGGAATCCAACGACGATTATCCACTGCTTACCACCCTGAAACTGATGGGTCAACCGAAAGAACTAACAGCACTGTGGAAGCTTACATTCGTGCCTACACCTCGTACGACCAAAAAGATTGGTACAAACTATTGCCGTTGGCTGAACTGGCCCTGAATGGCCGTATGTCAACATCAATAGGCGTCAGCCCTTTCTTCTTGAGCCACGGGTATCACCTATCCCCCTTTTCACCAACCGAAGACCAAGACACCCTATCTGAAGGACCAGGCCGGAGCCCTATCCAGAAGGGAGAGGCAATCGTACGGACAATCAAAGAGGCCCTAGATTGGGCACAAGCATCCATGGTCTATGCCCAACAAGACATGGAACGACGCACCAACCAACGCAGAGACCCAGCCCCCAACTATCACATTGGTGATAAAGTTTGGTTGAGCTTGAAGAACATTCGTACAGATCGACCGAATAAAAAGTTAGACTGGAAGAACGCTAAGTACACTATCACTGATGTTGTTGGAACACATGCCGTACGACTCAACACTCCCCCTGGAATCCACCCCGTCTTCCATGTGGACCTCCTACGACCAGCATCAACCGACCCGTTACCGTCTCAGCTTTCAGATGACACACAGCCCCCAGCAATAGTCGTTGATGGGGAAGAAGAATATATGGTGGAAAAAATACTCGATGAACGGCGTACGAAGAGAGGAAGAGGCAGTCGATTGGAATACAAAGTTAAATGGAGAGGATATGCTCAGCCCACATGGGAAGCGGCTTCAGCCCTAAAAGACACCTCTGCATTGGATGTATGGCTTGACTGCACTAACCGTGTACAGAGCCCGGATCGACAATTAAACTAAAAGACAACTTTAATCCTCCAACTCTTCAATAGCACCACGGGGAAGCAATGCCAAGTCAGATGGTTCATACTTTGGCTCCCCACGGTTGCTGTATGAGCAACGAGCTCCATGATCCTTCCACTTACACCCAGCACACGCACCACCCCAATATCCTGGAACCCTCACATCCTCAACAAAGACTGTACGAGTGTTACGAGCACAAGACTCCCGCTGCGACAATCCACGAGAAGCAATAAGAAGAGCATTCACGTACGACGGACGGGCAGTTTTGACCTACCACAGAAAAGTTAAGATGATACTTAAAGAAGGGGAGCTCGACATACCTGAGCAACCGACAAAGAGCCCTTCCGGACGACAAACTCAAAGTTGGGGAAACGCCAAACATTCCTCTGGTCCGCAGTGTGGCAAACTTCACGCAAAGCCTCATTGCCTTTCGCAGTCAAACGAACGACAACATACGTCTCACCATCCTCTTCGTACGCACACACAGGCAGAACAAACTTGTTTTTGAAAGTACCAACGACAGCGATTTCACTAGGGTCGTACTGCGTACGAACCAGTACATTCTCAGGCTCTACAGTATCAGACATAATGTTCGTGGAGTCAAAGACCCGTACGAAAGAAGTGTTTGGATCTCGAAGACGACAAGATTTCAAGGATGAGACGGAGGAGTAAGGAAGAAGTTAAGTGGGAGAACTGAGAAGAAATCACGAAGAAAAGCATTTATACCACACCAAACCCCATGCCCTAAATTTCCCTTATCCATTCACTACGAGAGATTCACCACGAAAGAACAACTTCGATTTACAAGGTGTACGACGAATTGAAAACAGGAGGGGAGTATTGTTATGGGGTTCTCGTACGAACCCAAAGGATGACAGTTTGGCTAAGGCCAGCACAGAACGCAGCCAGCAAGGGGACCGAAACGACTATTGACGACCTTCGTACGATCCCCTTACATGAAGACTATCGGTGACCTTTTCGGTCAACTCCTGACCTCCGAGAACACTATTTGGAATCTCATTCCCGTACGACCATAAAAGACTGCTCCCACCTCTGCCCTGTTTGTTTCTTCTTCAACGATTCCTTCTTGTATAGTAAAAGGGTAGCTTTAGGTTAAGATAACTTGAGTTAAACCCCTAACATTGGGGCCTCAATCGGGGCCTCAATTAGCTCAACAGCCTCCTGAACTAGAAGGCCACCTTCATGTGGTATCTGCCTTCTAGACCGTGTACGCTTTTGCTTCTGCTTCACATTCAAAGCACGTAATTCACTTACTTCTTTCTCAAGAATAGCAGCTGATTGCATGCCGATTTGGCATGCTTTAAGAATCTGATTTATCGCAGTATTAAGCGGACTTGGTGGGCTTCTTGATCTCGTACGGAGCAATGCTTTAATTGACGAGGATTGCTTTTGTAATTGCATGTAGTTCAAAGGCGTTTTTGGCTCCCAATCACTACTCTGACTTCCCGGGGGGGTTGGCGTACGAAGCTGAATATTGAGCTTTGAAAGCACCCGATCAGGGTCAAAAGGCACTAAACCAGCTGCTGTGAAGCTATTTTTGATAGTATTGGGTTTGAAGGCTTCAATTCGTGCATGTGGGTAGGCCTCCAGGAAGTCTAATTTGTCAATATGGTTAAGCCCAAGACGCATTTTGGTTTCAACAAGCTGACCATATGATCGCTTTAACACTGCAAAACAGCCAATATCGAGTGGCTGTAAAAGATGTGATGAATGGGCTGGCATACAAATTGGGATAATATCATTTTGGCTGCAAATTTCGTCGAATTTTGGTGTCAAATGACTACCATGGCCGTCTAGGATCAAAAGCCGATATTTCCCTTTTGTGCGAGTAATTGTTGATGGAATAAAGATCTTTTGGAGCCACTGAAGCCCGATTTCATCAGAAGTCCATCCATTTGGGCTAACTTCAAATAGCCAATCACCTGGAAGGCTGTGAAACCAACCTTCAATAAAGACCTTGCCTTTGAAAATGATGCATGGAGGCAAGGCCCACCCTGATGCACTTATTGCCTCAATTGCAGTGGCCCATTCACGATTTCCAGGTTGTAAAAGGGATCGCCGACCATAGTATTCAGACCTTGTAATCACTTTTGCAGTTGCAGTTAAGCCCATTGCAAAGCCAGTCTCATCAAAGTTGTAGATATCATCAGGGTCAATGCCATATTGAAGTATTGTATGTTGCACACAATTAAACCACTCATGGATGATTCTTGGGTCTTCACACTTCGCACGCTCGTAATTATAACGCCTTGAGAATCGGGTTGAAAGCTCCGGATGCCTTTTTATGTAGTTTGAGACCCAATTCTCACCAACTGTTTGAACTGGGGTGGATCCACGCCTCATGAGTAAAAGATTCGCGATTTCTCGTACAGTAGCAGGCCGGGGGGCTGCTCCACGAGAATCCATAGAGAGTATCCATTTTTGAAGCGATTCCTCTTCAATCTCTGTCAATTTCCGACTATTGGCGCGGGTTTCAGAGCGAAAAGGTGTACCATGGAGGCGGCGGCGTAATGTAGCTTCAGGGACATTGAAAGAACGCGCTGCTTTGCGGACAGCAGTGATTTCTTGGTTCCTAATAGCCTGGATAGCTAATAAGATCCTACCCTCTTGCTCTACTGAATTTCTAGAGCTTTGAGAGCGAACTGGTGGCATAGTGGGTGGTTGAAGTGGAAGTGCTTAATTGATTGACGCGTTTCGCGTTGGGTGCGTCACTCGCTTGTGTGCGTCACTCGCTTGTGAAATACGTTAGCTTGTCATCCGCCAAGATTCAGACCCTTATTTGTACTTCGTTGCTTGTTTCTGTGTTACCTGTGTAGAAAGTAACCAATTGATCCAGTGGATTGTAAGCCCTCGCATAATCTAAGACTATATAAAGCATTGTATGGTTCACACAAACAACCCGAGTGAGACAGGTGCTGATTTCACCTGGTCATCTTGGATCTCATTGACAAGTGAATTGCCCAAATAATCATCCAGATCCAGATCCATGTATCCTTTACTAGCCCATTTTCTTCCGGAGACAAAAATTGAGTGTCCATTGATGCTTGTATCACTGAGAATCCTCAGCAGACATTGGCCCGCGTCTTCTGCTTCGGCAAATTGTACTCCAACACTGGATACATGGTCGAAAGCTTCGTCGGACAGAATGTTTGTTTTGACATACCTGCATCTTCGTAAGCCATTGAACTGTTATGGTCATTTCATTGACAGCTTTGACACTTACCATGGAGATATGACATTTACCCGGCTACCATAGTAAAAAGCCGTCCTCCTCAACGAATGCATAATCCCGCGCATAGCCCATTTACTCGCACAATATTGGGGGACCCGCGGACAATCCAGAAAAGCAGCCCCCGAACCGATCAAGACCAAGCATGTATCCTCTTGTTCAGGCGACAATTGTTGTCCGTTCTTAATGATAAAGTAATGTGTGGCCAGTTTCGTCGTATAAAGGGTTCCTCTGATATTGACGTCGATGATGCTGAGGTTGGGCTCTTCTAGTTCTTGGTCATCACTGGTATTCAGGAAAACTTCGTCTTGGTAGTGGATTCCTGCGTTGGCTACGGCGTAGGCTATCTTTCCTGTCGGAGAGAAAGAGGCTGCTTCGCGGAAGAGACGGAGGTGGTCGTCCCATTTTGAGACGTCGCAGGGAATGAACTTGGTTCTTTGGGGAGGTTGTTTGTCAAGAATACTATCGCATAGAATGCAACTGGGATTTTTGAGCCTTACCTAGGAAGCTCTTCTTCCAGCACGCTTCCTTTTTTCTTATCAGGGTCGCCGATGCATACATTTGCTCTGGCTCTGTTAGCTAACCGTCAATTCCCCGGTGTTGACAGTATCATACCCTGCGGCAACGAGGGCACGAACATAAGCCTCTCCGAGGCCATTTGCACCTGCTCCGTAGTCATTAGTATTGCTGCCTGACAAGATCTTAAGAATGCATACATACCTCCGGTTACGATTGCAGTTTTGCCCTTAAGATTTTCGGCGTTGAAGGGCTTGTTGCAATCAATAGGACCGGTATGTGTATAGCCTTGCATTGCGAGGGGTACGATTTGTATGAATGAAGGAAATGATAAGATTGAAAATAGACCAAGTTATGACTATTTAACACAATTATACTTTCCCCGGCCTGTATGGTCCTATGTTTAGTTTGGCGCTAATGCAAGATGCTTATCCTGATGACCCACCCTACAGTAAGCGGAGTACAGCAGTATACTATGACGAGCAAGGTCATTTTAATGTTTTCTAGATCTTCCAATCTTTGCTTTGGGACTTTACCATGGTTTCTGTTATTTCAGTCTATGGTTTTGGGGATGCTGGACGCTATTCCTAATACGGATTGTGACATGGTCACTACAAGTACATATAACCATACAATCAATAGCCTCTCCCCTCGTTGTTTCACAATTCTGACATCCCCTGGGATTCAGTCCAGAATATCCGACAAAGTGTTCTTTTTGTCTTCTCTCATTGGAAGACATATCCGCTTTGACACCGAACAACTCTCAGAGTGGTCGTTGACTGAGAAATTGAGCGAAGACGTTCATCAGGACGATAGGTGTGATGCATAGATTTACGGTCCTTGCTCTATACCACTTAGAGTATTCCCCTGCAAGGATCTCAACTCAAATGAGTTAATGACTATGAATATCATGATTTAGTATGTGTGTCTGTTCGAACCAGCAACATACTGACACCGGTTCGGAATTCCATACGCCGGCTCCGAATTGGAACCCGCCCAGGAAAAGAGGAAACAAGCAATTTCGAGGCTCGGAAGAAGCAGGCTATCACTGGCCGCACGTCTGTTCCTATCCTAAGCAACTACAAGTTTAATCAGCAAGATAACTGCAATTTCGTCCGGGTGGCTAAATAATACACATGTTCATTAAGCCGGTGCCGGGTGTGCGGCTTGATATGTTGATGTTCGCGGTACGAAGTCTGTGTATTAGGGTTCGCCCCCTGCGGTGCAGGAAGAAATCAGAGAAGCATTTCTGATTTCTTGGGAGTATAATTGTTATTGTATATTGTAGCCTCAGTAGATGTGGTGCTAATGGCAAACAGGGACTGCGTGGAAGCCGGTATTATTCCCAACCTACGGGGATTTGAACACGTTTATTGGGATGCAGAAACAAAAAAAATGTGTAAGTCAATTCACCCTTGAGCTGGGTATAGATTCTTGATGTGTAGATTTCCATTTGCATTTACGTAGATAGCTTTGAATCCCCAGACGACGCCGGCGAAGACAACAAGGATCGCGAGCTACTTTTCAAAATGTGAGGTCTTAAACGGTAACGAACTGATGAAGGTGCAGTTTACATAGGCCAAATAAGTAGACGTCCTGAGTGAATGAGAAGAGCTTCAACTTATTTCGTTCTGTAAATTCACTTAATCTTATACCGTTCTGGTTTCAGTAATAGACCCATATCGCGCAAATTAACATTACTTCCCCTTTCCGATCCACTTGTCTCAGTTTATGTACTTAGTCGTACTTAGTCCTCGCTTCATTGACGCTCATTTTGACGAGGTGCAGTGAGGGTGAGATATCAGTACCATTCCTTGCTGTCGATGCTATGCTGGTTGTCGTCCTATGCCGCTATAAGCAAGCATCATGTCAATTCATTTGAGCATGAATGTCATTTGTATAGTACAGCACAAATCAATTAAAACAAACACTGTCATATAGGGATATCACATAAAGAATAAATGTCATATATCGCCTTAAAGAGGAAATGCATCAGAGTTATTAAAGGAATAGCAGGTAAACGGTATATTCGGGAAATTTGGGATATATTGCCACAGAAACAGGAAATAATTAAGAATTTGAACGAAGCGTAGTAGACCGTTGAATGACACCCTTATTGTCCACATCACGGTATCTGCCACCACGACGCGACACCTCGGCCTTGACGTTTTGGTCCGCTCGAGCCCATAGTTTGAACGGGGTGTTGGGATCGTCTGACCAGACGGGGCCTGTAGGTGGGTGAAGATGTCGAAGAGAAGCGAACCAGCCCTCGTTGATATTGTCGACCTTGCTGGATGTCTCGGGTTCTCGTGCATCTGAGCGAGGTTCTTGGGAAATTTTGGATGGTCCTTCGTCGCCCAGCTCGATGCTGGCGGTAGAGTGGGTTTCTTCCATTTCATCGTATACCTCTTGTTCCAGTTCATCATGGCCTTGATCTTCATTATCGCTTTCAGGTATGATAGGCTCAGCCTTGATTTCGCGGGTAACCACGGGACGTGAGGACTCAGGAGTTGACTTCCTCTCCGATGGATTGTCTGCAGCGGGCTCTTCAACTGTATCGCCCTCAGTCATGACCACGTCAGCTGTGGTCTGTTCCGCGGATAGTGCTTGGGCGTTCTCCATCAGCAGCTGTCTCCCGGCATCGCGCTCATCCAGAGCGGAGTCATAATCCATAGTTTCTTCAGTAACAGGCTCATTGACTGTCGGCTCTGGAGCTCTAGGCTCAGAAACATTAGCGGCTTCTTGATTATCGGCCTTATCAATGGATGGTTGACGAGAAGGTTGACGAGAAGGCTGACAAGAGGGTTGACGGGAGGGTTGCCTGCTCAATCGCGGCTCATCGACAATGAGGTGCTGCGCAAACGTAGGCCCATTGCGTTGCGGTTCATTGAGGGGAGTCGGCGGAAATGACGCAGTAGTTGACAAATGATCACTTTCGATATCAGTTTGATTATCTTGGGTTGCAGGTCCGAAAGAAGAATGCACATGGAACGTCGAAAGTCTATTCACGAAACTGGTCGTAAGAGTGCCGTTTGTTTCGCCACGAGAGATAGATGGACTAGCTGCCGCGCTTGGCTGACTCGTGGCCATCCAGTGAGCCGCGGACACCTCGATTCCATTGGCATTGAGACTTCGTTTCTTGTAGGTTGGCTTGGAGAAATGTGTTGAGAAGTATTCCTCGTAGTCAAAATATTTAGCATCCATCTCTTGACACAATTGCAGGTACGTTGGGTATTGGTCCAGGTGCATGATAATAAAGTCATCCCACAGAAAAGACCGTTTTAGGTGACCTCTGTCTCGAAGAGATTGCAGCATCGAGCAGAGTTCAATAAAGTGCGAGAACTCCCCCGAGTAGATCGGATAATCGGATCGGAACTTTTCATAGGCTCGCATTGCTTCAGCCCGGCTTGCCGTGCTATTGATGTAGCTTTCTCGACGGCTCATAATGTTGGATGTCGGGCGTTTTTTCTGTCTACTTCTGTTCCTTTCTGCGTCCTGGGCCCCGATGGGCTCGGTCCTCTGCCGCTTCGACGAGGAAGCTTCCTCTGTCTCAAAGACAGATGCAAGGCGCTTGAGGTTGGGCGCTTCGACATCTTCCATTGTGCCACCCATAGACGAATCCCATGTTGAACTTGGGACAGTGGCACCAAGGTTTCCGTCGTCTAATGGGAACATAGCCGTCAGGGGTACTTTCTGCTCATCGGGCTCAGTAGGCTGCAGTTCTCTATCATGCTCTCTGACTCCACCATCCACCGCATTTCTGCCGTTGCGGTCCTCATCATCTCCCACTCCCGCATTAATATTCTGACCATTTTCCTCGACATCCTGTTTCCGCACTGGCAGGCCGCCGGGACCCCGCATCAACCCCAGTTTCTGAAGTTGGCTATCCAATATCCCTTCTCCCGGCATCTTCTCCGCCTCCCAAGCATCTTCGGATTGGATGCCGGGGAATGTTGGCACGCCTGATTGCACATTCCGAATCCTCGTTACTGCCGCCTGTGTCAACTTTCGAATCCCTTCGTTCACATCGTCTTTAAAGAGTTTGCGCAGCTGGACTGTATACGGGTAGCTCCGGTCCTCCGTTTGCAAAATCTCCAGTGCATCGCTGCCAATTAATTTCTGCAATTCCGCCCAGTTCTTAGTCGCTTGTCGGTCATTATCTAAAGATGTGCGTGCTTCAGTCCACAACTTTGAATTTTTCTCCGTTTGGGTCTCGATATCGACAGATTCTCTGCATTCTGGCCCCGAAGAATTAGGGACAAACCCGGAGTGAGAATTAGAAGTCGATTGCATCGGCCAGTTCTCACCGGTCACTTGCGTGCCCATGATGTCGATTTCATTGTCCCCATTCGTCTGAGATGAAAGATGCGGATCTTGAGATGGACTGCGCATGGATGGAGCATGGCTAGCATATGTATTGAAGATCCGTGACTGTGACGACGATGTTGCTGCTTGGGAAGACTCTTGCTGAACATTGGCGGCATTCTCTTTGGCTAGTCTCTCAGAAACTCGGTGGGTAAGTTTTGCAGCAGGCGTATCCACAATTTGAATATGTTCATGTCTGTTCCGTTGGGGGAGCGATTGGCTCGAACTAGTAGGTTCGTGGTCGGTTTGTTCGGCCAGCAATTCTGCTTGCGAGCAGTTCCCTAGTGGACATGGAACCGCTGCGTCCATAGCAGATTCGTCGCTTTCATTATCAGGATCGTCCTCTCGGTTTTGAGTCAGATATACGGGAGTTGGCTCCGGAACACTTGCGTTTACTAACTCATTGTCAACTTGCTTCGAGTTCTGTGTGGGTGCTTGATGCGCTTCAGGACGTTCATATATTGTATGTCGATCCTGTTCATTATTGGCGTGAACATCTGTGTCGGTATCTTCAGGAATCTTGTCTTCAGCTCTGACGTTATCTCCTGGGCGTGGCGAATTGGATTTTTTGGATTTCCGTCTCTCGGATACAGGACTGTCTGCTGGAAGTTGACGGTCTGCTGGAAGTTCGCTACAAGAACGACTTCTGTTTGTGCTTTGAGACCAGCCAGAAAGTGGAGTTCCTCCGTCAGAATCCATTTCGGGTGCAGAATCAGGTTCGCCAGGGGGTGAATCACGAATATCGGGTACTTCTGGTCTCGGGCTTTTCGACCTTTGTTCTCCTTCGTTTGCGCGATGATTCCTTAGCAATACAATTCTATTCCATTGTGCCAGTAGGTCAGGTGGTACATGCCCTCGCGGGTCAGACTTTCCCGGCAAAGCTGGCATCCACTGACGATGATCTTCTAGCAATTTATGTTGGTCCCTAGGTACCTTGACATCACGACTTCGAAGTCTCTTCAGACCATACCAAGGATCTTGCCTGTCAATGTTTGACTGTCCGTCAGAACCCTTTGCATCTGGCTCATTCAAAGCATTTTCTGCTCGACACGATCCCGCTCCTCCTATTCCCACGCTTTCATTGATTGATTTTTCGAAACGGGTTACTGTTAATTCACTTTCGGCATTGCTTTTATTCTCTCGGGGCCCTTCGTGAGTCTCTGCACTTCGATCCTCAACTACCCTACTCGTAGGAAATTCCACTTCGCGAGGAGTTGATGTGGATATCCGGTTACTAGCCGGCTTTAGGTCACTCTTGGTTTCGGTGGAACCAGGGTGGTTGTCACGAGATTGTTCTTCCCCAATCGAGGCTGATTGTGATGAGTTTTTGCGTGGGTCAGTGTCTTGTCCATCGAAATAGTTTTTTGATGGCTGTCCGGCTGGCTTCTTGGTAGATGAAGCATGTTGCAATTCCTTTTGGTGGTCCTTGGCAGAAGCACTGCGCTGCATAGATTGTTTTCTAGCAACGTCGTCGAGTCGGTGTTCCCTTGTAAGGTTCGGTTTTTCCAGCTTATTGGCCTCGTTGTATCCCTTATTACGATTGTTTGCGTCGAGTTCCCTTGCATTTGAATTGTTCTCGATACCATCACAGTCGACAAACTCTGCTCCTTCAGCCTCCACCCGTGCCTTGGCAGTTTTGCATGCCTCCAATTCACGTCCATGAAGAGCAAGTTCGTGGTTTATCAAGTCCTCACTGGGATTACACCCCGCAGTCTTCTCCAGCTTACCGCGTAGCTCGGTTATTTCTCGCCCTGTCAAGCGCAGCCACGGCATATCCTTACTACCAAGTTTTGCATCCTCCGGAGGTCCAGGAACTGTTAATGCATTATTCATCGCGACATCCTCGGTAATGCTAGGTCGCCAAAGGTTGCTTAGAAGATGGGTTGAGACCGCTGAGGGGCGACTGTCGACGTTTGAGACACGATTCGAGGCAGCTAAGCGATGACCAGACGGTACTTGAGACGTGAAAACTTCTTGGGATATTCCAGTCTCGGTGTCATCCTCCTCGGAACTTTGTTGCCTAGAATCATTGCCGTTTTGAGATTTGAGAGACCCTTCGGAGCTAAGTGCTGAATCCGCCGTACCTGGCCTGCGTTGTGCCTGTCTAACTCTGCCAAATACCATGTTCAACTGGGTCTTAATGCAACCAGTTCTCTTCAATTGTCTTCCCGCCCCGAAGCCTGTAACCTTCCCCCGGTCCCATTTTATGGAAAACTGCTTAATAAAAAGGTGGACCTTCGGTTGGGACATTGAATACTCAAAGACGATCTCATAAGCCTCCAATATAATGCGATAGCGTGTGGGGTTATAACTCTCGAGCGGACGATCAGGTGATTCGCGATTGTACGCATCTAGCGAGTCACTCGATAGGATGGCTTCAATCTGGGTCTTCTCGTCGGTCAAATTCAGAGTCTGTACGTGCCGTTCCCTTGGGCTTAGGTACTGGCAAGAAGCAAATATAATCAGTATGATAGGCTTTTCTCGAGGCTGGAGATTCCTTACCTGATAGATTACAGCCGATCTCGGGATACCAGGATTTGTAAAACGAAGGTTACTTCCATCATCTTCCAACTCCAGATCAGCGTCGCCTCGCCCTTCCAGGTAAAACGATGAACATCGTTGGACCAATGAAGCAATCCAGTCCCCTTTAGATCCCATCATGCAAATGGAGTAAATTTTGCGATATCTGTCGCCTCATAATCATTGAACGATCGCGGCTCAAGCAGGCCGTTGAAATATTGCATCGTAGCAGGTGAGAATGTTAGGTCTGAACTCATTATGCACAAGCCATAATGCACTCAGCATGAGCAGTGTGAAGGATCCTGCAATGTTTAATAAAGCAGAATATAACAGACCGACGTCTTCAAGGACTTTTACTCCATCTTTTCCGAAGGTGACGCGCTTCAAACGCGTCTCACCGCCTTTGAGGTTCTGCCATGATTGTGCACCAGCCACATATGTACTCCGCCTGCGCCACAAAACGTCATTGGGCAGCGGCGCATCGTGGCGTGCATATCCCGAATTGGAGAAGCTGCAGCGCTGACGCTTGACTGCATCTCATTTTCTGGGCGGATGCTGCTTTCTTTTTCCATCTCCACGTCTATTTCAATATTCTGAAAACGCTCTTACAATGTCTAGCCGGTCACTGTACTGTTCTTTCGTCCCAGAACTTCGGCTGCTGACCTAGCTACAATACGGCAACTCCGCAGCAATACCCCGAATGCTCCTCCGGGCGATAAGAATCCAATGGTATCCTATGTGCTCGATCTCTGTGTCTCGCCTACTCATTTAGCGGCATCAAAATGTCCGCGAGACAGTCTCAGAATACTCCGAGTCCTTCCGCGTCCTCCATATTCCTCCCGCTTGGTCGACGAGGTTCTCGCGCGTCTTTATCAACCCAGGCAGAACAAGAGAACCTGAACGCAGCGCTGGATCAGATTCATAATGCGGCTTACAAATCAGACTCCCTTACCGTGTTTAATGAATTTACGAACCCGCCGGCTCCGACAGCCACGACGGATGAGAATAGCATATCGGGCGAGATCCAAGGAGGGTTGAGTGGGCTGTACAGTCGTTTTCGGGGTGGTGTCAGGGATATAGTTAGCGGCGTGGGAAAACAGTCGGATAAATCACCAGAAAGCTCCCGGATGAAAAGTCCGGTATCAGAGCATTCTGATGCTAGGTCTACTGCCGCGGAGTCTCAGTACATGCACCCAAACTCCTCGCAGGGATCAAGGCTACATTCACCAATCCCTGGACAACTCCAAAACAATCAAGATGCGTCGACTCACCTGGGTCTGGCTAAGGGCTCGAAGTTGTCCTCCAAATCTGCCAGCATATCTTCCAAGGCTTCGGTCTCGGCGTCTCCTGCCATCAAGTCCCCCGCTGCTCCCTTATCCAAAACGACCGGTGCTCTTGCAACCACGGACCCAACAGTCTCTGAACTCCATGTGAATGCAGTTAAAGAACCCCTTCATCATTCCGATACGTTACAGAGCATGGATTCTACGGCTATAAATAAAGGAGAAAACTCGCGCCCTGAGTCGTTCAGTCAGAGTTCCTCGCGGTTGACGCATTCGCCTGTCCTGTCAGCAAAACCCCATAGTAGTCTTCAAAATGAGGGATCGAATGCTACAGATATCAGTAGGCCTTCCACTTTGAGTGGACAGGTGACTGAGGGAGCTATAGATCGTCATGGTTTCTCTGAGCTAGACACCGGTTTACCTACTCAGAAGCGTCAGCGCACACTGGACGGGACGGAGGATTTATCACGAGAGAGATTAAGAACCGGCTCGGCAGCATCATCCCGACTAGATGAATTAAACTCAGGACCCGCGACAAGCAGTGTTACACAATCTCCAAAAGCCGGCAATAGTTCGATCCATGAAGAACCAGTCTCTCCAACTCACGTAACTTCACGACCATTTGTGGATGGAGAAACCCAAGCTGGGGAGTCATCAAGTGCATCAGCGAAACGAAGATCTATAGAACAGACCGCAGTACCAAGTCCGGGCCGCCTTGTTGATAAGGGGGTTCCTGGAACTCCGTCACTCGGGACGATATCGAAATCATCTACTATGGCACCGCTAGACACGACACTCGATCGCACCCCGAGTCGAAGCTCTCGAAACAGGCGCCCCCAGGTTTCTGGTGGTGATAGTGCTACGTCACATATGAGGAGTAATCTATTGAGCAAAGAATTTTGGATGCGTGATGAGAATGCTAAGGATTGTTTTCATTGTGGCGAGCCTTTTTCCACTTTTCGGCGAAAGCACCACTGTCGGACCTGCGGTCAGATATTTGATTCCAAGTGTACACTCACAATACCAGGCACCCAGTTTGGACAGCCTGGCAGCATACGAGTATGCAAGCCTTGCGAAGCCATGATCAATGCGCATGATGATGATTCGTCTGAGTTTTCGGATAGTGACCAGAGCCCCATGGCAGTCAACCCTCGTGTTTCTGAACTTAGTTTTGGAAATGCGCGCCGAATGTCTCTTGTTGACGATGACGATACATCATCAATAGTCTCCCAGTCTGTGGATAGTGTTATGAAGACGCCGACTATGGCAATACCAGCCACAAGACGTGCTGGCGAGGGACACAATCGGCGCTCAGCCATTCTGGAGATTAGTCCAGATAGGCCACTAGCAAGGCCCACATCTTCGAAATCATTGAAGTCCTCTTTGAGCGGAAGGCCACATTCAATGGGTCACAAGCGCCACCACTCGCGGCAGCAGTACATTCGGAATTTCAAGCCTTACCATGATGAACGTGCCCCATTTCAACGACGCCAAGCGGAAGACACTGATGGTGAATCTCGACTTCCTGCCTTTCATAAAGATAATATAATAGACCCAGATTTGGCTCAGTACCTCTCTGATGATGCGTCTAGTGGTGACGAGCAGCCAAGCTTGCTATCAGCTGTGTCAGAGAGTCCTCTTTCGAAAAGTAGCGGCGACAATGAGAAATCAGGCTTTGGTGGGTTGTTTAATATCATGAAGAAGGGGCGGTCTGCCTTCGGTGACCGAAGCACTGCGGGTCGTGAGGTAGATGAAGGTAGTATCGCCAGCTCGAAGGCCGTTAATGTCCCACGTCCCCGACGTCGCAACTTGAGTATCGCCAGTAGTATCCGTCAGTCACCTCGAACATCGAAAGAGGTTGTTTTCAGTAATCCACAGGAACCTTCGAACACAGGTTCTACGGTCCCAACGATGACTTCCACTGGATTCAAGATGACAAGGAGTTCTTCTATGAGAGGGGCCGGAGCACCACCTGTTGAAATGAATCAGGCTAGTTTACAACATGTCCGAAAGCTTCTCCGCCAGCTTTTGAGTGATGCGTCAATTCCCCATCCCCAAAGCTGGGAGACGGCGCTGTTGCCCATTCTCTTGAAGGCGGCTGATGAAGTTGATCCGGACGTTCAACATGGTGATGATATGGATATCCGTCATTATATCAAATTGAAGAAGATTGTGGGTGGCCGACCTGGTGACACATCGTACGTCTCCGGTTTAGTCTTCAGGAAGAATGTTGCTCTTAAGAGCATGCCCAGAAGCATCCCTAACCCCAACATTCTGATCATTACATTTCCACTTGAATATGCGCGCCACCAGCAGCATTTCATGAGTCTTGAGCCTGTGATCCGCCAGGAACGCGAATTTCTTGAGAATCTTGTTAGTCGTATCGCTGCATTACGGCCTAACCTGCTTCTGGCAGAGAAGAATGTTTCTGGATTGGCTCTGGAGCTACTCGAGAAGCTCAATATCGCAACAGCCTACAACGTCAAGTCTTCCGTTCTTGAAGCGGTGTCCCGTTGCACGCAAACGAAGATAATAACGTCTATGGATAAGCTCGTGACCACCCCGATGAAAAGCGAGTGCAGCAGCTTTGATGTCAGGACATATGTCTACAACCGTCGTAAGAAGACGTACATGTACATTTCTGGTTGCCCGAAAGAGCTTGGCTGTACGATCGTTTTACGAGGTGGCGACAAGTCTGTGCTTGGGAAAGTAAAGAACATCACCGAATTTATGGTGTATGTGGTGTACAATCTCAGACTGGAAACTTGTGTGATGAGAGACGAATTCGCCAAGATACCGACTTCATCAGAGGTTGAGCCAAAGGAGGGTGAATGCGGGCCGCGTTCGAATACCCCATTGTTGGTGTACAAAGAAGGGGACACGATAAGCAATACTCAGCAAGAGCCAAATGAGAAAGGAGAACGGCCTGCCCTTGAGAGGAAGTTGACGGTAACGAGCGAAGAAACCGAGGTACCCGATGATGTCCCTATGCCTACGTACTATGAAGACATGGTGCAAGACCACGAGAGAAAAATTCTGTCCGCCTCTCCCTTTGTCAAATTTGAGCCTCCTCACCTACTCATGCGTGCAAGAGAATTGGAACGCAGACTCGCTTATCTAAGACGTTTGCGGGATCAGGATGTGTATTCTGATCCGTCAACAGATGAGAAGACGAAGGGCCAGAAGTTCATCCTCATCACGCCTGAGATGGTCCATGAATCGCCCCAAAATGCACCCCTCAAAGTGAAAGAGGTCTTGCGTGCAGCCCATGATGCGGAATACGACAGAGCGCTTCATCACTACATGACTCAAAAGCGGCAATGGGAGACTTACGTGTCTGGGAGTAATTCTAACCTCTTCGATCCATACGCACATCAGAATATTGCAGTTCTCTTTAGCCTTGTTTGCACAACAACTTCAATTCCTTGCTCTGGTCCGGACTCGTTTGCCATAGAGTTCTACAATGAGCATGGTGACGATACGGTTTTTGAGCCAGACTGCACGTTGGGGCAGTACGTGGAAGATCTATGTCACACTGCCAACGGCATCTGTACGGCAAACGGCTGTGAACGGCGCATGTATGAGCACCATCGTCAATATGTGCATGGTGAAGCTCAAATAAGCGTGCTCATTCAACATTATCCTTCAAAGCTTCGAGGCCTGCAAGACTCGATTCTGATGTGGAGCTGCTGCAAAATATGTGGAAACGAGACCCAGGTTTTCCCAATGTCGGATAGTACTTGGAAATACTCCTTTGGCAAATACTTGGAGCTTTCTTTCTGGTGCAAGAATTTGCATGCTCGAGCTGGCGTCTGTCCTCATGATTTGCAGCGCGACCATGTGCGTTATTTTGGTTTCAAAGACATGGCATTGCGGATCCAGTACGATAACATCAACTTGCTGGAGATCATTGTTCCTAGAACTCGGGTTACTTGGAAGGTGGACAATGATCTGCGGCTCCGGAATGAAGTCTTCCAAAGAATGGAGCAACGACTGAACAAGTTCATGGTTTCTGTTAAAGCCCGGTTGAGAGGGATCAACGTCCAAAGCGTTGTCCCAGAACGCATCGGGCAGTGCGAGAATGAAATCGAGCTGCTGAACAGAAAGGCAGCCGAGGATCAAGCCGATTTGCTTCGACGATTACAAGAGAAATATACCAATTCTCGGTATTGGGAACTTATTCCATTCAACGAAGTTCTCCGTTCTGCACAAGAGAAGGTCGTCGAGTGGGACAACGTGTTTACGGAATTTGAGAAGAATTACTTCCCTTCAGAGAAGGATATTAGGAGATTGGCAACCCTTCAGTTGAAAAAGATTTTCAAAGATGCTTCGATTTCTTTCGCTCCGTCAGAAGAACCGACAACGACCCCTGCCGGAACGGACAATGAAGCAAACAAGGAGGATGGGCGACCCTTTATGATGCGCCGCATGACGCTTTCGCCGGAGAAAGCCCAAAACGTGCTTGTTTCTGTTGTTGAAGAGCACTCCGGGAAGAAGCATAGAGGGAACGAGATTGAAACCCCTCGGGCAGAAGATGTCGATTCAGCAACGCCATCGCTTGATGAGAAAACGGGATCATCGCCCCAGGAGCAGGCCGTGGCACAAAAGGAAGTGCGCCATCTGGACCTAGCTGTTCCTTCTGGTCAGACAGAACAACTCACAGCAACTCAAGACGTTCCCACAAGCACCACAGACACTCACGATCCTGTTCCGGCTCCTGACAGTCAGAACCCTCCTACAAGTCCTTTCCAGGAGCAAGCAGAGCCACAAGTGGATAGGCCCCCGCAAGATACTGTCGAAATTCCTGGAAGGCGCACTCCAACCACTCCAACTCCGTCTGCTATTCCACGACTCGCTGAGGCTGCTTTCCGGCGTAGTGGGAAAGCCAAATCGCCTCCGCTATACCGCGCACAATCCCAACCTGCTCATCTTCAAAAAGAGAAAGGTCGAGCAGGCACCCGGTTGGGATGTATAGGTTCAGAAGTCGTAGACGAAACCCCGAACCCTCCCCATGATAAATCAAAGGGATCGGACAAGAAGTTGACAGAACGTCTTGGGTTCACTGCGCTCAAACACGGAAGGCTTCCGTCGGGTCACTCATTCATTCCACGTAAGCGTGTGTCCAACTTGGCCAAGCATTTTGAGCAAATGACTCGAGAATTCGAGAAAGAGCGTCAGCGTGAGATGCAACGTCGAGCCGCTAGGGGCACGCATTCGCGCGCGTATCCTTTGGCATCGTCAAAGCCCATTGTTGAAGTGTACAAGAACGTCCGGGAGGCGGTTGAGGAACGAGAACCTTCTGGTGAAGGTGAGGACTTTATTTCATCCTCAGCGCCGCGTCTAGAATCGAGTCGGACTAGTGAAGAATTCCCTAAACGCTTGTCAGAAGAAGAGCCCAGAAAAGCTATCCCACGACTGCCGACAGAGAAACCGACAGAGCCTGTAATACCAACAGAGCCAGCGGAGCATGTTGACCGCGCTCGGACTGACGAGGCGATAGCATCTGACGGTGAGCACAGTGACGAAGATCGGATCTCGGCAGACGGGCTGGACTCGAATGAAGAAATTCCAAAGATGTCTCCAGACGATGAACCCATGGACTCGATTGATCTCAAGAACCACGAAAGAAGCACGCTCTTGAAACTGTTGACGAACTTCTGGTCTGAACGATCTGCCAGTGGATGGGCACCTCTCGAATATCCGCTCACCATGTCGGACCATGTATTCGCAGACTGCGACATCATTGTTCGCGAAGATGAGCCAAGTTCCTTGATTGCGTTTGCCCTGGATTCCAGCGACTATACCGAGAAACTAGCCAGTATCCAGCAACGCCATGAGGAAGAGGAGCCAACTATTGGAGACGATGCCGAACAGAAGCGTGTTGAAAAGGCACTCTTGCGAGACACTGGAACCCATCTTAAGTACCAGTTCCAGGAAGGACAAGCCAAGATGCTCTGCAAGGTGTTCTACGCTGAACAATTCGATGCCTTACGGAAGAAATGTGGCGTTGCTGATAGAATCGTGGAATCGCTGTCTCGTTGCGCAAAGTGGGATTCCAAGGGCGGCAAGACAAAGTCTATATTCTTGAAGACGCTTGACAACCGGTTCATCCTAAAGTCGCTGGCACCTATCGAAACGCAGGCATTCCTCAAGTTCGCGCCGGGGTATTTCCAGATCATGTCAGAGGCGCTTTTCCACGAGTTGCCGTCTGCCATTGCCAAGATGTTCGGGTTCTACCAGGTGATCATCAAGAACCCGGCGACGGGGACTGAATTCAACTGGTACCTTCTGTTCATGGAGAACCTATTCTACGACCGCGTCCCGCAACGCATCTTCGACCTTAAGGGCTCAATGCGAAACCGCAAGGTAGAAAGCACAGGTGAACGCAACGAGGTCCTTCTCGACGAGAACATGGTGGACTTCATCTATGAAACGCCGCTCTTCACCCGGGAACACTCCAAGAAACTCCTCAGCCAGAGCGTCTGGAACGACACCTTGTTCCTGGGCCGCCAGAACGTCATGGACTACTCGCTCATGATCGCCATTGACGAAAGTCGATCGGAGTTAGTCGTCGGTGTCATCGACTGTATTCGCACATACACTTGGGACAAGAAACTGGAGTCGTGGATTAAGGATCGGGGGTTTGCCGGTGGAGGCAAGAATCGACCTACCGTGACGAGTCCGAAGGAGTACAAGAGTCGGTTTAGGGAGGCGATGGCGAGATATGTGTTGCAGGCGCCGAGGTAAGCATACCTTCTTTTTTTTTTTTTTCCCTCCCTTTTTCAATTTCTGTATGTCTGGGGCTAACTGTTGCAGCTGCTGGCATCAATTCCAACATGCGCCGGTATATTGGCATCCGAGGGTTGGACATCAGGTTAATTACGCCGCTGATGCTGATGATGGGAATGATATTGCTGGTTTCTAGTGCTAGCGATTGGCTTATGGTAATGATAATGATCAGACATGCACATGCACATATATGGCGTTCTTTTGGGGTGTACATTGGTGGATATTCTTCTTTTTCTTTACTTGGTTTGTCTATACAGAACAACATATGTAATTCACCATTGGCTACATGCAACTTTATCTATGCAGAGCGTTACCCTGTAGTACAGTACTGCACCGCACCATGCAACGCAGAATATGCCTCAATCGTGCATATCATGCAGTGATTGCAACCGGTCCGGTCGATTCATATCATATGAAATCTGCATCCGAGGCCATATCCGGTATACAAGTACATCACCTGGAGTGATACAAACTGACCACCTCACTCTCCCAATCCTTTAGTTTCCCACTATACAAATCTACTACTCTGCACTCTACACTCTCTACCCCTTCAACTTTCTTAATCAACAAGACTTTGTGTGAAGAAACTCGGCCCACCGGACGGCACAGCATCGGCAAAACCCGGCCATCGGGAACGCTCGGGAATTCCACTTACCAGCAAGAGGTCCGTGATCTGATTTCGACTTAAGACACGAAAAAAACTCATATTGTCGGGATGAATACTTTGCCCGTGCCCTTGTTGAGGTATTTATTACTTATTTAGGGGGGGGGTGTCCCTCTTTTCTCTTTCTCTTTGGTCTTTTTGCTGCTTGTTGTGGGAAGTGAGGATGATATACTAGAGGACTCCGATGGCGAGGTTCGGCTAGAACTCGGGACTTGCTCTTTCCACTTTTCTCCCCGCATTGGTCGAGGACTACTAATAGGACTGAGATCCTGGTTTTCGTGGCTTTATCGTCTTCTCGTTGCTTTGCTCTCTCAAGGCTTGGAAAGGCCGTTGCGATGGTTCTTTATGCGGGATCATGATACAAGACGACGCTACTGAATCTATCAAATCCATTATTCTCGTTATACATGACTCTAACAGCCAGAAATCTTTATGAAAAGAAGAAATTGACGGAAACATGTCAAGAAAAGAAATCAGATCAAACGCTCCCAAAGGTAAGTGAAAAAACGAGAAAAAAAAAAAAAGAAACCCATCATGTGCATCCCATAATCAAAAAAAAAACTCCTTGACCTGCTCTCTGTAACCACGGATCTGATCGATTAACTAGTTCCGCGGCAGGTCTTGGATCTTGCTATTTTTCTTTTTTGTGATCCAGGCTCTGTTTTGGAGTTCCCCGGTCATCTTTCCATGATGACCGGTTCTACGATGCCTGGCGTGATGACAATGTCGTCCGCCAGAAGCGGGAGATTGACACCCCGAAGGTCTAGATTTACTCAGCAAGGCCAAGGTTCTCCTCAGCAGGGACCACGCGGACGGTGTTGGTGTGGCCCATACCGCCGCGCCAGCCCTGGACGCAGACGATGTTGTCGCCCTTGTTGACGATACCGAGCTTGAGACCGTGGTTGATACCCCACTTGAGGCGGCGGTCGACGTCCTCCTGCCAGATCTTGACGTTGAAGTCGGGCTTCTCCTCGGGGAAGGTGAAGGGCCAGACGCCACGGTACAGGTGAGAATACTATTCCAGTTAGTTGGGATTCCAACATGACAATGAGGAGCGTCACTTACCCGAGAAGCCATGGGGTTGCGGGTGACCATGATGATGGGGCACACAGGGCGGTACTTGGAGATGAGACGAGCGGTTTTACCACTGAAACAGTTAGCAGGGTTCATCAATCACCTGAGATCGCGATTCTTACCTGGTGGTCAAGACAAGGATGGCACCGGCGTTGAGCTCCAAACTGGCGCTGACAGCAGCCATGGCAATGGACTCGACAGTGTCGGTGGGACGAGGGGCGAGGTTGCGCAGCTCGTCAAAGACGTTGAAGTGGGGGATGGCAACTTCGGCCAGCAAGCAAGTCTCGTGCATCATACGGACAGCCTCGCAAGGGTAGGTACCCTTGGCGGTCTCACCCGACAACATGACACAGTCGGCTCCGTCAAGGACGGCGTTGGCGACGTCGGACACCTCAGCACGAGTGGGACGGGGGTTGTATGTCATGGACTCGAGCATCTGGGTGGCGCAAATGGCGGGCTTACCCTTGATGTTACACTTGGCGATCATCATCTTCTGGGCGATGAAGACCTTGGGGGCGGGGATCTCGATACCAAGGTCACCACGAGCAACCATGACACCGTCGGTCTCCTCGAGGATCTCGTCGAAGTTGTTAACACCCTGCTGGTTCTCGATCTTGGCGATGATCTGGATCTCCTTGCCCTCCTCGCCAAAGACAGCGCGGATGTCACGGATGTCGCTGCCACGACGGATGAACGAGGCGAAGACCATGTCGACCTTGTTCTTGACACCGAACTTCAGGTCGCTGATGTCCTTCTCGGACAAAGCGGGAAGGTCAACGTCGGTGCCGGGCAGGTTGACACCCTTACGGGACGAGATGTTACCGTTGTTGAGACACTTAACGCGCAGGTTCTTGTCGTCTACGACCTCGAGGACTTCGAAGGAAAGGATACCATCGTCGACATAGATGAGCTTGCCGGGCGAGATCACCTTGGTGATGTTCTTATAGTCAAGGTACCTTGAAGCCTGTTAGCTACAACGCGAACCAGCACGGGAAAGGTGGAAGACTCACATGTTTTTGTCGTCACTGGCGGCGGCATACTTCTCATCGGTGGTGATGTTGAGCTCATGACCCTCCTTGATGGGGATGTCCTGGTCGTCGACGGTGTTTCCGGTACGGATCTCAGGACCTTTCTACGGGGGGGGGTCAGCGGTGTCTTGGAAACGGAAATTCTGTTCGCAACCTACGGTGTCAAGAGCAATGGCAAGGGGACGGCCCTTCTGAGCCTGCTCAGCCTCACGGGCGTGGTCGATGACGGACTGGTGGTACTCATACGAGCCGTGAGAGAAGTTCATGCGGACAACGTTGAGACCAGCTATTGCCTGTCAGCCTGTGTTATATTTCCTTCCGGATCGAGTATCCCCATACCTCTGCGGAGCGCGTTGATCTTCTCAGTCGAGTTGGTCTTGGGACCTGAAAAAATCGACATTAGCAATTGCCCCACTAAGAAACGATCCCGAGCAAACAGCAAACATACCAATGGTTCCGATGATGGAGGTACGGCGGAAGTTCTTGGCCGGGACCATCTCGGTGTTGAGCTTGGAGTGCCACTCCAACTTCATACGGTTGCTGAGGTGGTCGAGGGAGTTGGTGGCAGCCATTTTGAAGATGAGTTAGGATAATACGGAAGAAGGAGAGAGAAAGAAAGGTGACAGAATACTGTCAGAAAGGATATAAGAATGGAATGGAGAGGAGAGGGGAAAAAAGCGATTGGGATGAGAAAAGAAAAAAAGGAAGAAAGTTGTCCGGTGAGTTTGAACGAGGGGCGGTGGGCGTGTGCGCGGGAGGGAAAATGTTGTTGGCCGTTGGGGCTTCCGCTTTGCTATCTCCGGAGCCCCGCATACTCTACTGTACTCTGTAGTATGTAGCACTATGGTACATAGTAGTAGAACTCTAGCATCTAGGCATTCTTAGCTATCTAGACCGGTCAATGAATTCGTTAAGCCCATGGTGATCCCTTCTTGGCACTCAGTTTCAAAGTGTTGAGTCCGAATCCGGATGCTAATCCCAAATATGCTTCTCTCTGATTGGTCAGATAACAATAGATCTGCTGATTCATCTTTTCAGGTGACAGAATCCTCGCTGCCTGGCACTAGCCCCAATATGGCTAGTGCACCAGCCACCCGGTGTCACATGTGCTATGGTCACGTGGGCAGCCGATCGGGCAGCCGGCGGTCAGCCAGTCCATCCTCAGCTCTCCACCTGATCAGCCTCCGCCTAGTCAGAGTCAGTTTACCTGCCTTCACCTTTTCCTTCAGTCCCGGAGTGCACTTTCTCTCGTTTCTCGTTAAATTTCTTTCTTTGATACCCTTATCTACTTGTACTCTGTAGCCCTTCCTTCAGGCATCATGGTGGTACGTATCTAGTCTTGGCTGTTTGGCTTGGGCGGAATGAGGATCGGAATGGGATGGACGCTGATATGGATGTGACAGTTCGCCCGTCTGACCCATTATGCTTTTGACGCGGTGCTTGGTACGCTCCCTTGCCCTTCCCCTGTGCGCGTTTCAGCGTGCCCCAAGAGAAAAGAAAGCAAACTAACCCTCGGCAGTCTCCGCCTTCCTCGCCGGCGTCAAGCGCTCAACTGGTCTCACGTACGCTCCCCCGTCTCCGTGCTCCATAATCTCATGATTCATACACATCACACATGACTATCAAAAAAAAAAAAAAAAAAGCAATGCTTCAAAAAGAAAAGAAAAGGCTAACCCCTTCATCCCACGCCTGGGATCTTCGACAGCCCCAGCCTCGACTCCGACAAGATCACCGAGAACAAAGACTTCAAGAAGTGGATCGACAGCTACCTCGGTGTGGGCGAGTGGGTGATGGATCAGAGTGTGTTTGTTTTAGGGTCGTCCGGGTGGTTTGAGCGGAAGCGGTGATTTACTCTTGGGAGTACAAGGACACATGGGATGGGCAGTGTTTCGTTGGAGAAGGGTGATCGAGGTTTCCTTTGTTGGTGTATATGGACAGGGTTGCCCTCAGTGCCACGGCAGAGGGCTATGAGTGATGAACCTGAGGTCTTCTGAATGCGGGCGTTTAGGAATTTCGACCATGATACCTATTTTCTTTATTTGTTGCAGTATTCCAGACTTGTCATGGCAAGTATCAAGTACAAGCCTCAACTAGAACGTTCATCTTTTCTGCTATATGCATGTATGCTATATAGGTAATGTAGCTAATTAAGACCATAACGCCAAAATGCAATGCGGATCAAAGGGTATATCATGAAAACATAACTAGGTCTGAAGAAGCGCGTCGATATCCACACGTCGGAAATATGAAACATGGCCCATGGATTCCCAGTAATGGGCCACACAATCGGTAGATTCGAGAATAAGCTGAGAAGGTAACCAAGTATCTGTATGTGTCAGCTATAGTTGAACCACTATGGACAGAGTACTCTGGCTTACCATCTCGAAAACCTAACCCAGCGACATGGCCGTCGCTTCGGACGACTCGTGCGTTCCGGAAGAGCGAATCGTTCGCAACCCGGACGAACCCGCCTTGTCCGATATCTTCGGCGGCGAAGGATATCTCTCCTCTCGGGACGTTCGGGTCCCCTGTGAGTTTTATGGCCTCCAAGCGGCCATGCGGAATCCACTCGGTGTTTTCTGCTTCCTCTGATGCCGTGGAGACATCTGCAGTGTCACGCTGAAGGAAAAGTAAGAACTCACACCCGTGGGCCGAGTAGTCTCCAACCCATATCCCCTGGTACGGCTTCTCCCTCGTCGGTGTGTATAGAGTAGGATCCAGCGTCGCAAAAGTCGTAAGGGTTTCACCATCCCCAGCGGTGAAGGAAGGCATCCCCACACGGAAATGCGCCCATCGTCGGATGCGAAATGCGATCTCAGAGATGTCCTCGACATGCCGTGGCGGTTCATCTCGTTCTGACAGTTCTTCATCCATGTCTCGATGAACCCGCTGGTCACTGGGGATATTTGGTGGTGGCCACTTCTGGTCTACAGCCATTTCCCGGTTCGGGAGTTTGTTCGAACATAGGGAAAATGAATTGAAAATGTAGTGATACTCCAGGGCCATAGGCATACGGGTCTCCCCGCTTAGATACTGCGGCGTGCGCGGTGGCCCTTCAGCAGACGGGGTATTCTTCAGGAACAACACCGGATCGTCCAACCAGAGACTGACCTTGGGATTGAACGACTGGATAATGACATCTGGATTCCACTCCCAGATCTGAAAGGCATGGTTCCTCCGTTCTGCTACCACTCTGTATGCCTCAATAACGCCCCGTCTGTTATCGTACCGCGCCAGGATCAAATTCCCCGTATGTTCTGTATCCGCGAACCAGACCTTATTTCGGGGGATAAACCAACAGGGATAGTATGCTGCGTAGAGACTGCGGAACGAGGCATATGGTCCGGGGTCGTGGATTTTGAAGGGTAGATGGGCGTTTAGCAGATCGGCCCATAGAAGGTTGTTGGAGGTATGTTCGGCTAAGCTGCGACATATGCGCGATACTCGTGTGAGATCTAAGACTGAGAGTTCGGATAGGATTTGCTGTAGGAGTTCTGCGGGGAGTTGAAGTAGTCGGGACTCTGAATTGGGAGAGGGAGCTTCGGTTGATGGAAGATTCTCCTCTATGCCAGGACCCGCATTGTCACTCGGGCCCGACTCGATGTTCGCTGCCATTGTATGATTTGGTAACTAGTATGTCGACCCTTTGGGAGATCGTGTGGTTGAGGATGCTCGTTTCTGCCTTCCCGGTTGATTATCCGCTCGGTGGGGAACAGATGACATCATCCGCCAATGCTGTGCGACGGTCTAAGGCATACAGTCAGCGAGACATCCCAGAGCAGTCTAATGTGCATAGAGAGGATGCGTACTTGTAAGTGTGTGTGTGTGTGTGTGTGTGTGTGTGTGTGGACTGTTTTAAAGCGTTGTTGGTGGACGTGGGGATCCATGGTCGGATTGATAAGATAAGACATTTCTCATCGATCTAAAGAGCTCAAGTCTATGTGAGCATGTTGAGGTAGAATACTTTACACTTGTATGCATTTGTGCCCGTAGTTTGTTAATGCTTAAATAATTAGCTAATATTATGCGTGAAATGCTAGCTGTCAGTCACATGACATTGTTTACCCAGCAAAAATGTGGTGACGCCTAACGCGTCCCAATAGGGAAGGTGCCTCCTGCTGCCTGCATAGCTTCCCCTTTGGGAATTATTGCCTGCTCTGACCCTTCATTTCCCCTTATTTAACATCATCATCTCGCTGCAAGGAGCCATGCCTATTGTTTGTTTGTTATGTCTTGGATGAGAGAGTAGGCAAAACTGTGTCGAGTTATTTGACCTGTCAGTTACCCCTCCAGATTTACATACTGCTTACATGCATACTGACATCGCACCAGATCTTTATCACAGTCCTATCAATATACAGACATGGCAGCAACTGCGACTACAGCGAGTAATGTGGAGCTCAGACGAAGCCCAAGGAAGCGACGCATTAGTTCCATCTCCAACGCAGGCGTCACTGAATCCCCAGCGTCACGTACCAGAAGTCGAAGCCGGTCTGGAAAGCAAGCAAATGTATCAAAGAGCGCGAGTAGTACTACACCAGGGAGCAATAAGAAGGTCCGTTTCTCGGATCCTGGACCTTCCACGGGTTTGACGCCTACTATGATGCGCACTTCATTCGATGGAGGCAATACGGGCTCTGTGCCCGGTACCCCAAGTCGCCGACGACGGTCAACTCCCGCTTCGCGAAAAGTCACACAGCGGGTGGTGCAGTTTACGCCCTTGCGCCAGGCTTTGGATTCCCGGGCACAGCGAAGGATCGGCCGGATGGGTCTCAGTAACGAGATCAATCATATTGAGCGAGAGAAGCGCGATGCCGCCAGTTATGAAAAGGAACTTCAGTCTTTGTTGCAGGAGAGAGAACTACTAAGGCAAGAACTAGAGACTGCGAAGAACTTGGGTAATTCTAATGGTGAGCAATCTCCTGCTGAGGAGGAACTCGTGTTGGAGGCATCAGTGCAGAACATCGAAGAGTTGGAAGAGGAGACCAGTCGACTTCGACAGGAAGTTTCGTTTTCATCTGCACAAGATGCCAATGTGCAGTCCGAACTTACGAGCGGCAATACTATTATGCTTGACGACACTGGTATGGATAGAGACACAGTTCTTCTGTCCGATTCGCCCGATATTCGAGGTGTCGAGTGTCAACCTATTATCCCCGATGGTTTTTCGCTGCTTGACAATACGGCTCCTGGTGTCGATTCTTCCACCCAAGCGCAGTTGCCCGATCATCACCAGGAAGCTGAGCTTCGCCGCCTTGAGCTGGACCTTGAGGCCGCCAGAAAGGAGAAAATTAACCTCTTTGATGCGTGGCGCGTTAACGTCACTACTCTTAAAGGTACTGCCGTTCGAAACAATATTCGCCAGTCTCCACCACCCGACTTCTTTGACCAGATCGTTCCCACTCTTACTTCTGCCCTTGCTCGTGCCTCTGATGCTACTAGCTCACTGGAATCAATAAAGCAGGAGCTGTCGACACTTGGCTTCTCTGGGGACAGTCCGGGAGAAATCCTCTCGGAGATGAGCTCGCGGTTCCGTACAGCACGCATAGAGCTCGAACGTGCAGTGCCAGAGGAAACGGGTCTGCATGACGGGAAGTCTACACTTGGTGCATTGGTGAAGCGTGTGGAATCGCTCGTAAAAGACTTGAGCAATGAACGTGATAATCATGACGGAGCTCTTGGCCGTGAACAAGCGCTTAGAGGTCAGTTTAATGAGTTGTCGGTCCGGTACGAAGCCGCGTCGAAGAAGGCCCAAGACCTAAAGATTTCGGCAAAGGACATGCTCCATATGCGGATGCGGATGCGGGAGATGGAACAAGAAGGAGAGAAAAAAGACTTTGGAATCCAGAGATTGAACGCAGCACTTGAACAGTATCGCGAGGATGTCAAGAATCTGGAGGCGCTCGTTAACAGCTTGGAAGAAGAGAACACTGCCAGCAAAAATCAACACATCCAGCAGGTATCAGAATTGGAGAGCAAACTTTCTGACGAGGAGAAAGCCCGCCGTGCAGCCGAGTCCACGGTTGAAAGGCGTGACGCACATATTCGCGTACTGAACCAGACCATTGAGCATAATCGCATTCGCACTTGTGATCTGATGGCCTCGGTAGGGTCTCTCACAAAGGAACGTCAGTCGGCTATCGACGAAATCACCAACCTTAAGCGAGAAAATTCAAGGCAGCTTCAGAACCACGGGCAAGAAATTGAGTGGCTCGAAAAGGGGCGCCAGTCAGCCATTGCGAGCCTTGATCAGAAGACTGCGGAACAGCGCCAGCATCACGAACAGGAGATTGGAACAATGAATGTACGCATTTCAGAGCTCAACACAGCACTGGAAGGAGCCCGGGCCGAAGTAGAGAAACTTGGTCGCAGCAATGGCGTGCTGGAGGGGCAATTGCAGCTCGAGGTTGAAGAGCGCGACAATCTCATTAACAGGTGGATTGCGAATCAAGAACGGTCATTTGCCATGATGAGGGAAACCGCGAATGCGGAGCGTCGCAAGGTCAAAGTCCGGTGTTCCAATTATGAACTATTGAAGACAAACGAACCTCAGTCGGATAGCTCAGTTACAGGCAGCGAGCCCATCACTCCGGTCAGCATGTCGCGACATGTGGACATCGATGTTGGTCGAGGCAAGCACCGAAGGCCAATGTATAGTGGAGTTGGAATCCTCACGGATGATTTGGACGATGAACCGGGTGATTTCAATTCGAATGTTTTGCCTTCAGACCCGGCTCATCTTTAATTCGCTTGACATATTTGCTATCTTTCTCAGGCTATTATTCTTGGATTGTATCATATTGGATAATGGGGTAATGGATAATAGGGTTAATACATTGCTTGATGATCATTGGTTCCCGCGATGACGTTGACGGGCGTCACATCAACTTTCATTGACTTTCCTTAATATTAAAGCGTTAAGGTATTGGATTATATTTCTCTAAGCTACTTTGATCAATTATATCAGAGTATATCAGCACATACGACATTGTGAGTGGTATCTCTCTAGCGATATATATCCTGGATGGCCTGCATACTAACGAGCGTAAGATAACTTGCCCACCCGATATAACAAAAAACACACGTCCAAGTCGATTATCTACTCTACACTCTTACATATGCTATCCTCGCATACAATGGCCCCGCGCTCCCGCTCAGCCTCCAGTCGACGCAGTTCCAGCAGCGCCTCCAAATCCAATACATCAGCGACTTCAGGCGAACTCTTCGAGCAAGCAGAGCACAAGAAATACCGCTTGAAGGTCACAGCAGGCACTCAATATGATCCATCAACACACCAGTTGGTCCCCGTGAACGGCGATGAAACGGTACGCATAGACAATGACCTTGCGACGGTGAGCTTGGCTGTTAGGATTCAGCATTATAACGGTACCCCTTTCCCAGTCCATAGCCCTATCTATCTACATACTAATAATAAACAGGATATCCTGATACCTCCCCAACAACCCACCCCATCTTCACCCACCCCTCCCACACAACAGACCAATACTCCCTAACCTTCAGCATAATCTTCAAAAAGCCCGTCAACGGCAACGCCCTTCTCTTCGGAAACGACTTCGACCGCCCCATCCGCGACCGCCTACCCCCGGGTTTCAACACCGCCCTCAGACTGGTGAAATGGTCCATCGACCCGTCTATGGATGGCGACGCGTACGCGGATAAACCGTACTTGTTTAGTCCCGCGCTGGCATCGTGGAATCAGTTCCGAGTTGGGAGGAAAGTTAAGAGTGGGGATGAGGTGCCCAGGGTTAATGGGGTTATTGTGCAGGAAGGGGATGAGGGGGGTGATGCCGGAGAACAGAGGGAGAGGTGTAAGGTGCCTGGGGAGGCGAGAGAGAGGATGAAGTTTTTCCAGGGAGAGGAGGAGAGGAAAGGGTTTGTGTTCGAGGAGGGGAGAGTTTATCAGGTCGGATTTGGAAATCCGTATTTGGTTTTCAATGGTGAGCCTCTCTTTTCTTGAGCCTCGTTTGGTAGTGGTGTGCTAACCCTAGTAGATTTCTCGTTGCGGTTGCCTGGTTTTTCGCTACATGCTATTAAGTATGTGGACGAGAGGAATCATGATTTGCGGTATGTTTTGAAGAATCGGGAGACGGGGGAGGTTTACCTTGTTATATTGTTTACTCTTGTTCTTGTTGGGACGGAGCAGGAAAAAGATCATGCCAAGGAGGCTGAAGAGGGAACTAAGGAAACAAAGGAGAAGGATGGGAACTTGGGGAAGATTGGCTGGGAGGCTAGTTGATATCGAAACTGTACACCAGATGCAATGAGAAGAGTGAATTAAACACGTAACGCATTTACATTCTACAGATCAGGGCTAATTTAGAATCTCTTCAGCACATCATCCATGACCTGCTGAGTAGTAGCCTTGCCACCCATGTCAGGAGACAAGAACTTGCCCTCGTCCAAGTTGGCATCGACAGCAGTGTAGATCTTAGCAGCAGCATTCTCCTCACCCAAGAACTCAAGCATCAGCGCAACACTGCGCAGAGTAGCAATGGGGTTGGCAATGCCCTTGCCCTCAATGTCAGGAGCAGAACCGTGGCACGGCTCACCGATAGCAAAGCCATCGCCAACGTTGGCACTAGGTACAAGACCCAGACTGCCAACGAGAGCAGCAGCACCGTCGGACAGAATGTCACCGTAGAGGTTAGGAGCAACAATCACATCGTAGTACTCGGGCTGGCGGAAGAGCTTGTACACCATCGAGTCGACAATCTGCTCCTCAACGCGGATCGACGAGAAGCGCTCAGCGGCAAGAGCCTTGCGCGCGGTCTCACGGAACAAACCGTCCGTCTGCGACAGCACGTTCGACTTGTGTGTAATGGTCAACATGGGCTGCGAGCGGGTGGCGTTGGCAGGGGCCACGTCGCGGATCTTCTGGCGGCGCAGAGCGATTTCACCAGCGATGGTGGAGATGCGCGATGAGGCATTTTCGGAGATACGCTTGATGGCCTCGGCGACCTTTCCGTTGGGGGTGTCCTTGGTGGTTTCCTCCTTAACGTAGAGGTCCTCGGTGTTTTCGCGGACGATGACCAGGTCGATGGGGTCGCGGCCGCTTTCGCCGGAGGTGGTCTTGACGGGGCGGACGTTGGCGTAGAGGTCGAGCTTCTTGCGGAGGGCGACGATGGGCGAGGAGTAGCCGGCGACCTTGGTGCTGGGGGAGCTGTGGGCAGTTAGCATGCCACATTGATCTTAGTCTATGCAATTGGATTCAGTCCACGTACCTGACAGCTCCGAACAGAGCACCGTCACATTCCTTCTTCAGGACATCCACGGTCTTGTCGGGGAGAGCGGTACCGGTGCTCTTGAAGTGGTCGTAACCGGCGTCCAACTCGACGAAGCTGAACTTGAGGTTCAGCGACGACGGAAGGGATTCGAGGACCCGACGGCCGGCCTATCGATTGCAATTGACATTGTTAGCTTCATTTGTGCCTTCACTCTGCCCCTCCAAAATATTGCATACCGGAATGACTTCCCGTCCGATACCGTCACCGGGGATGAGACCTGCAAGGAGATATCAGTGAAAGTCCAATTGAAGGGAGGATGAGAGAAATTGACCGATGCGAAGAGTCCTGGCAGCAGCCATTTTCTTATTTTTGACTGTGGTGGTGCTGGATGAGGCCGTTTTCTTGCATCCGCAATCGGAGCGGGTTTTGTAACCGGCGGAGGAATGTTGATCCGCTGTATAGATGGGATTACATGTTTAGAAAGTTGAGCATATTGGGAATCGATGGCTGAGAACTGGGAGCTGGAAACTGATTGTATTGATTTTTGGCTTTCGCCAATGCATTGATTACTGCGGGTGAATTTTCCGCTTGTCTATCCACTGTAAGGGATAACACATGGCGTCAATAGGGATGTCTATTGAACTGTAACTTGTTCTGACAAAGAACAATGCAAGATCGATGCAAGTGATGCGATCAGCATTCTTGCAATCTCGCATGTCTATGCTTGCATCAAAAGACATTGTGGTGTCTGTCCTGAGACCGAGGGCTGTCGGAGATTGATTGTGCATTAATATCAGGGGGAGATTGGCATAACGTCCCGAAATGGAGCAGACTAGGAGAATATCAGGATGATTCCGCCTCGGATCGCCTCTAGAAGGCTGCTAAAAGTGCGAATCAGCCGTATTCCAGAAAGATACATTGAATCGCATAGAATAGTCTATATAGTCTTTTGTATACTCCGGAAGTGCGTTGAATTCCCCGGAGCTGTAGGGGGCACAGACTGAATCTCCTTAATAGTTTCATCTCCGAGCAGTTAGTCTGAGTTTGACTGTACTTGTAGGAGAAAGTAGTAGTCATCACACTGAGTAGACTCCGGATCCGCCGTTGACCCCTGAAACCGTTGCCTGAGGCGTTTTCCCCGTCAGCCTTCCATTTCGCCCTCTCTCTCTCTTCCTCTCTTCCTCCCTCTTCATCTCTTCAACTTCCCTTCTTCTTTCAATCTACTCTGTCTTTATCATGCTCTCTTCACCACTGAACTTACCACTGAGACTGTCTCATTGACTTCTACTTTCATCCATCCATTCAGTCATTCAGTCTGTTTCCATCCCACTCTCCCCCTCCTCCACTCCCCTCCTATATCAACGCGACCTGTCAGCCCCTCCCCTTGCACTAATCCTGCGATCTGGCCTCTAAGAACTGGCCTCTTTCGACCTTCCATCTGCCCTGGATATTGCGATTCAACAGCAAAAGTAGCGCGACATCGTCCACGGATACTGCGGATCTCCCCTGACTGACCTCATCCGAGGTTCAGCTCCCCTCCTGACAAGCGCGTCATCACCATCGCATAGCTAAACTAAGAAGCAACCATGGCTCATCCAGGTGTCCGGAGCCTGCTGGCCAGATTCGAAAACAATAGCAACAGCAACCAAGCCAACGTCTCGTCTCCACCCTCCCGCGGTCGATCTCCTACTTCCGAGAACTCTGGTTCCGCGAGGCCGCTTTCCAAGGTTCGCGCGAGCTTCGTGGCTGTTGACAAGACTGCTCAGTCGCGGACCTCGAGTGACCTTCCCGCTTCTCCCGCTCGCGTCAGGAGCTTCAATTCGGAGGACTTGGATACCACTGGCAGCCAGAAGAGCGCGGAATCGACTTCTCCCACGACAGGCAGCGGTCTAGGCATCGCCACTCCTGCAGAGTCAGCAGCAGCGAAGCAGGAATCAGGAACCACATCGCCGCAGAATGCCAGTTCTCCAACAGCCAAAGTTGGCAATGCGCCGGCGTTAGATGAGAAGCCCGCCCTCACGAAGCGGGAGGCGCAGCCTGCATCAAATGGCCCAGCTGCGCCTACTACTGACGAGTCGTCTCGAAAACCAGCCAAGATTGTCACCAAGCAGTCATTAAGCTCCCATCAGTCCACTGCCGCCAGATCGTCTCCCGCAAGGTCACCCACCAAAACGCGCACGGAGACGTCGCCGGCCAAACCCGCTCATCGCGCAACCAAGCCCGCTACCTCCAATGAGCCGACCAAGACCGTCGCCTCCAAGCCAAGCCGCACATCTGTGAATACTGCTACCAAGGCACCTTCGCGACCTGGTCGTCCTTCAACAACCCCCGCGCGTGATACGGCCAAGACAACCGCTGCCTCTCGCGTTTCGAACACCACCATTAAGCCTGCGACTAAGTCGCCTACCAGGCCTGCTCGCGTCCCTGCTGCTGCTACTGCGTCAACCCAGGCAGCTAAATCGAAGGGGACAGCAACATCAGCTAATACCTCGACTGCGTCGCGCAAGCCATCTACCTTGAAGAATGGAGCTAGCGTGCGTTCCTCTACCCCAACCGCTTCCAGCATTCGCAAAACACCTCGTGGGTCGCCGCAGAGCCAGTCATCTAGCGAACGGCCAGGCTCGCGAGCGAGTAGTGCCAGTTCCAAGCCGGTTGACGAAGGGTTCCTGGCTCGCATGATGCGCCCAACCGCCAGCTCTGCTAGCAAAACACAAGAGAAGGCGGACTTCAAGAGCCCTCCCAAGGCATCCAAGCCAACCCAAGCCACAAAGAGGGTCGTGCCTAAGACCAATGTCCACTCGAAGATCCAGGAAGCCAAGCCCGCAGCTAAAACGCCAGCTAAGTCTAAGGACGAGAACAGTGAGGCTATTTCGACAGAGGAGATTACCAAGAAGCCGACAGAGTCTATCCCTGAGGAGCCTGCTGCTCCCGAGAAGCCTATTGAGGAGCCTAAGGAGAAGAAGCCCACCACGGAAGTTGCTGAGGCATTCCCTGCCCAGAAACCTTCTGCTGAGGAACCTGTGACCGAATCCAACGATGCCCCAGCCGAGCCGCGGCCTTCCGCAGAGGTGCCCGTCGAGACCTCTGCTGAAGCCAAGCCCGAGGAACCCATTGAGCAGCCCGCCAATACCCCCTCTACCTCTGAGGTTACTGCTGAGCCAACCGTCTCTGAAGCCGCATTCGAAGCCAAGGAGCCTGTGGCTGAGTCATTTGTTGACACCCCAGCAGAGAACTCGACTGGGAACACTGAGGTCGCTATCCCGGCAGCTGAAGTCGATATCGAGAACAAATAAATTACTTGACAACTGAAGATCTTCGTTTGAGGGATTCCTGATGTTTCTCGTTATTTCCTTGCCCGTTCTTCTTTTGGCTTTCTTTTTACCCCTTTATACCCTTACGATCGCGACGCCAGATGACCTCATCTATTTCTGACCGCGATGTCCTTTTCTCCTTCAAATACCTTCTGTTTTTTGTTCGGACCAACCGACTGCATCGGACTGTCGGAGCATTTATCAGTGTGGAGTTGTGTTTTTTTTTTTCTTTCTTTCTTTCTTTCTTTTTTCTTGGAGCGCTTATCGCATCTTTCATCTTTGCATATCTGAGCATTTTCTTCTCTTCATTCTTGGTCTACATATTGTCGAATTATCTTCGTTGCACAGGACGGTGTCAAGGTCATACTAGACCGCGCTGGTTGGTTGGTTAGGTAGTTGTTTGGTTTTTTTTTCCTTGTTGGGTTGAATTTCTTTACTGTTTTGACATCAATGGAGATATGTTATTTAGATGATTTCATTGGGTTTGTACAGTGGTACTGTTTGTGGATATTGATTCGTCTCCTTTCTTGTCATTCATATTTGTACTGTAGGCAGTTAGGTCAGCATTGAATTATAAGTTACATATCAGTCTCGCCTCGTCTACAGGTATACAAAGTCACATACATGTCTGCTATGCTTAGGGTATAATACTTCTGCATTACCATCCTATCGTATTCACAAAATCACAATCGGATATATGTAAACAAACCCAAAACCCTGCAATTACAACCTCTTCTCCAACTTCTTCAAAAACCTATTCACCCCACTCTCAACCCTCGCAGCACGATTCTCCAATTTGCCCGATTTCTGCGCGGGCGCGGAATCGGCGCCTTTTGAGAGTGTCTGCTGTTGAGGTTGCTGCTGTTGCTGTTGCTGTAGCTGCTGTAGCTGTAACTGTTGTTGTTGTGCGTAGAGATGAGCATTGGGATCATGTTCGTTGGTATTGGGGATAGTAAAGGCTCCAAGTTGCGTGGCGGGGGCAAGCTGTTGCTGCTGCTGTTTCTGTTGGAGTTGCTGCTGCTGTTGCTGGAGTTGAATTTGGAGTTGGAGCTGGGCTTGAGGGTTTTGAGAGTTGTAGAGGTATTGTTGCTGGAGTTGTTGTTGCTGGAGTTGCTGAAGTTGTTGAAGGTATGCGCTGGGGTCTTGGGTTTGAGCTTGGGCCTGGGGCTGAGCCTGGGTTTGAGGTTGAGGGGGTGGTGCGAAAGAGAGGGATCCTGCCCTGCTGGCTTGTTGCGGTTGTTGTACATTCCCTGGGAAAAATGGGGATGATGGGCTAGCCGCGTATGTGGGCATGAGTGGCACCCCAGGGGGACTTTGGACGGATGAGGAGCGGGAAGAGAGAGACCCGGAGTGTGTCAAACCAGGCGCGCTGCTTGGAGGCAACCCGGCGCTAGGAGGTGGGGATGTGTAGCCTCCAGGCATTGAATAGGGCAGAGGCTGTGTTGGAGGGGGTGCGAAGGCGCCTGGGGTCTGCGATGGAGGCGTGTATGGGATGCCATGGTCGGCTGCGACGGCCGCTTGTAGGCCAGTCCCGTCAACGCCATCTGATGGGGGTGGGGTCTTTTCGCGGTGCTGGATGGGTTCTGGTGCAGCTGGTGCAGCGGGGTTGTATGGTAGCGGTGCTTGTGCGGGTTCTTGATAATGTTGCTCTACTGGTTTTTGGGAGAAAGGTGTTGATTGCTGGGTCGGGCTGATGCTCGGGGTAGCAGCAGCGGGCGCAGGAGGTAATGTTGCTGATGGAGGGGGTGGGGGAAAGGTGCTGATTCCAGCATGCACCGGCGTCGTGTTTGAGGGCGGGAATGCTTCAGTTCGAGAGTTTCGCGTCTGGCCGTTTTGATAGGCCGGGTCAGTCACGGCGACGTTTTCAAGCTGCTGTACTACCGAACTGATATTGTTATGATCCTCTTCGCGGTTGTGATCCTCTAGCTGCGGGTGTCTGTCTGACGCAATCTGCGATGGGGACAATATGTGCTCCATCACATCCAGGAACTGGTCGACGTCTTCCTGCGTCCAGAAATACACATCCAGCGTGTGCAGACGGAAGAGGTCGTTCTGGTCGCTGCTGGACAATCGCCATTCATAGAGACTAGCGGGATTGGGTGGAGGAGGAAATGCTTGAGGATTGGGATCTGGTCCGTCGACTGTCACGGTGCAGAGAGTGGGGAAACGAGTGGAATGGTCTATATGGATACGGTCCAGCGCTGTGCATGTCAGCACAAGTACAGCTATGTAAACAGGGGATTTCGCCTACCTCCATTGAATGCGTCCTGAAAAGGCGTTCCGGGGTTATTGGCGACCTCAACCCGGGACTTGTGCTGAGCAGCATCGTGATAGATGTAGAGATACGAGCCCTTGTCGAATCGATGATGGATGGGTTTGGGAGTAGGCTCTGTGAAATAGGAATGGACGTCTGCGAAGCTGGTACAAGTCCATTATTGTCAGAATAAGCTTACTCCTCTCGTCTGTTGATACTCACACAGTCAGCATTCGCTCTTCACCCTGTAATGGAGGCATGGTTGTATAGCAGTATGTATCCTCCAACGGTTGTTTACAGACAAAACAACGAAAATGAGGGGAGACTTACCTATCCTTAAATACCTGTCAACCTCTGTCTTCGCACCATTTCCATCGGCCTCTCAGCGTTGTCCTAGAAGCGCCGGGACTAATGCTCGGCGCTTGTGATGGAGCTGATACGGCATGTGATTTGCTGCTGCTATACATCGCCCGGATCAACTTCGGTCCGGGAAATTTCATCCTCTCTCCGAATCTTGCTCCGTGTGTGTTGTTGATATACAGCGATTAACAGTTTGACGGCAGCTTTTACACTGGGATTTTGGTGACTGTTTGCTCTCCGGCTCATTGACCACTTGCTACAACTGCTAACCGCTATTTGAGCTACAGCCCAGACACCCTAACACCCCCGCAATCCCTCAGGCTTCGGAGGTCAATTGAACCGTCACAATGTCCCTCGTCCATCTCGCCCACGTCTGCTCGCATTTGAACAATGCCACAAAGGCCCGTCTCGGTCTCACATCGATTCCCAACACAAAAATGCACCTGAGTCTCTCACTCGCCCTCCAGAACGACGGCTTCCTCTCCTCCGTTGTCCGCGCCGGGAAGACACCTCCCCCGCCGCATCTCCTACTGGGTACCCCGGCCGTCAACGATACAGTTCAGGAACTCGAGCCCGTGACACAGAAAAACATTGCTTCGAGAAGACTATGGCTGGGGCTGAAGTACTGGCAAAGTGACTCGGTGCTGGGCAAGATGGTTCCGATTAGCAAGCCCACCCGGAGAATCAATCTGGACCTTCGGGCCCTCCGCCGGGTGGTCAATGGAGAGGCGAGTGACTACGTTGATGGAATCCGGTCGCCTGGGGAATCTCTCTACCTTTCGACAGATAGGGGGATCATGGAAGCAAGAGAATGTGTGGAGAAGAAGGTCGGTGGATTGGTGCTTTGCAGAGTGCTCTAAAGCTGGGGAAGGTTCATGACTTTGTTTTCTTTTCCTCTTCTGATTCTCGTTGTCTTTTATGGCTGTCGTGTTTGCATTCATTCCGGAGTTCGGTCAGTCGAAACGTCTCCCATGTCATGTTTCGAGCTTATGGATTGTTCTTTTTTTGCGACTTGGGTTGGATACCTGGGGCTGTGTATAGTATGATAACGTGAAGTGCCCTTTTTTCCTTGTCCGTTTCTCTCTGCGCTTGTTCTTGGCTCTGCATGAGCAGAGACAATGTATGAATACAATGACAGATGCTGCCAATCTATCAGTGAATTCGAGCAACGAATGAAACCCACTGAAATCTATTGCAATGCCTATCGATTATTGAGAGATACTTAATTGACTACTGTAGTCGTTTGCTGCCATCCGCGTGAGTTGCATTCTGTTTGTTCTATTCGGGGATTGAATGGATCGCGGAACCACAGCTCCCCTCCGTCGCATAACCTACATCCAACATCAACAACGTTCAGCGACGCCGCCATGCGCGATACAAGAGAAAAACCCCCGCTGCGAAATATCCTCATATCTGGCGGGGCTGGATTCGTGGGGTCCGCCATTGCTCGAGCTGTTGCAGATCAACATCCGAAATGTACCATCACCGTCCTGGACCGCTCTCCTCCTAATGGCACGCACGAATTGCCCGACAACGTCATATTCATTCAAGCGGACGTTACTGTCCCCGATACAGTTTACAATGCGTTTCGGCAGACCAGACCGGAAATTGTCGTTCACACAGCGGGTATTGTCCCGGGTCTTAGCGAGCGGTTTGGGAGAAGGCTAGAACAACTGGTGCGGAAGACCAATATCGAAGGGGCCAGGAACATGTTGGATGCGGCGAAACAAGCTGGAGTCAAGGCATTTGTCTACACGAGCACTTGCTGCGTTGTGACAGATGATATGAGCACGCCATACAGGAATATCGATGAACAATGGCCGATACCGTCGTCGTCGCTAATCTACGGAGAGTCCAAGGTTGTTTCACTCTACCCATTCAGATTTCTTACCATGGCAATCGCGGGTCGGGCCTTGCTAATCATTCCTGAAACAGGCTGCGGCAGAAGGAATAGTTCTCGAAGCGAACAGCAGCACAATGGCCACTTGCTCTCTCCGACCTTCTGTGCTATGCGGCCCCGGAGACCCTCAACTCCTCCCGTCCATCCACACCTGCATCTCTAAATGGGAAACTCCATTTATAATCGGAGACGGCTACAACCTGTGGGACGTCACCTACGTGACCAACATAGGGGATGCGCATGTCTTGGCAGCAGAGAACCTTATCTCCTCACAGACCGCGGCCGGCGAGGCCTTTTTCATCCAGAACAACGAGCCCATCACCTTTCGCGATTTCTGCCTGGCCATCTGGGCCCAGTTCGGCCACACTCCACCCTTTGAGATCCACATTTCCTGGTGCATGGCGTATCTAGCTGGTTGGGTATGTGAGATGTCGACCTGGGTGTCTGGGTCGTCGACGACCCTTAGCCGTGGGAGCGTGGGCGATGCATGTTCTGTTAGGTATGCGAGCGGAGACAAGGCGAAGCGGATCCTAGGATACGAAGCTCGAGTGGGAATTGAAGAGGCTATCCGGTTGAGTTGTGAGGTGAGACTGCGTTTCGATGCGTTTCTTGAATTTGCGGGGTTTCTCTTCTTCTAACCATTGGTTTTATGTATATGTAGGACTATGCGCGGCGAAGTGGGATTGGATTACCAACGCCAGTGAGTGATAAGAAGCAACAATGAATATCGAACATGGAAAATCTCCGGCTTTTGAATAAAAATAACACACGGCGAATAAAGAGGCGACATAGAATTATATGAGCCTATGATACCTTTTTTTTGTGTGTGTGTGTGTGTGTGTGTGTGTGTGTGTGTGTGTGTGTGTGTGTGTGTGTGTATTTTATTTTTTGGTGCGGAGTTTCCGATGGATTCGTGATTGCTTTTTTCATTCTATTTTAATGACTGCTAGTGACATCCTTGTATATGCCGTATACGAAAACGACACCATCTACCGGGAATTCCCTCACAGCGAAGTAAGATTCCAGATACCACATAAGAACGATAAATCTGGACCCAATCCTGGCCCATTCGGTTGGCCGGGACTTGGGCAACAACACATGCATCGCTGAGGTGTATGCCCGATACATCGCACCAAGAGGGTATAATTGCCATGTATTATTTTTTCTCTCGGAACAGACAGGATGGTGATCCATGCCTTCCGTGCAATTAGCTGCATCCCGAATGGCAGGCTGCAACGCTACCACTGTCCGTTAATGTACTTGTAGAAGGGCCATTTTTGACCCCAGACTGGGGCGGAAGCTGCAGAGAGTGTGAGGCATTTTGGAGATGATTGGCAAGTGGCATAGAACCGAACAGTTCAGCAAAATCCATAGCATTGCCATTTATTTTGTATCCGGTGAGTCCGTACATAGTAGATGGTAACGAGTGGTGTGTATATGGTGTGTGCGGTGTCGGGCGTCCCTCACGACGACCACCACCACTACCAACGCAACAGCAGCAGCAGCAATCAATCAACGCCTCATCTTGGTCGGCATCTCCAGTATTGGCCCACGGTGAACGATTTGCCAACGCGAGAATCTTCCGGCAGCCACACACAATACAGTCATCTTGCTGCTAACTCACAGACCCAACAACGCAAGTGGACGTGGCCCCGTCTGGATTGCTGCCCAAACAGCCCTCTTTCTCGCTCCGCCCACGTCCGCCCACAGCTTCCTACTACCCTCTGGCGCCTACCTGCTTTTTTATTAGTAGTATTATGTATTCGGACGTTTCGGTTCGGTCCATGAATCATGGTCTTGCAGCATTCTCTTTGGCTGGATTTTTCCATGTCGCCTCCTACTATTCTCTCTTGGGCATAGGATCATCATATTGCACCCTTCGGTGGCGTTGTAGTTTTCCCCTGGGGTGTTGGAATATCTGAATTGAATGGTGATTGAGTATTGCGATCTGTAGGCTCTTGGCCTATTGTCTGCTGCTGCTGTTGCCCTCCGTGTGGGAAGTGAGACAAGAAAATAAAATAAAAAAGGCAGACAGCTGAGACGCCCGCTTCGGCGTGATTCCTGCTTGCTTGCTTGATTGCTTGCTTTGACTAGTCACGATTTTGATTGCTATAGATCACTCATTCCCATTTCCTCTCTGGTCTCCCCATCATTGTGGCTTTTTTCTTCTTTTTTTTATTTTAATTTTTTTTCCTTTTCATAATTTCCTCTTACCCGGCCTGACAGACCCCAGTCTCCAGAAAAAAACAACTGTTCGATTGGCGGTGAGACCAAGCTGTTCAAGTTGGGTCCTACGAGGGGTTCCCTGGGCGAGCATCGAACATCTTCGTCATTTCATTCGATCTGGCTGTCTCTCGGACGTGGAGTTCCTCTCAAGCCCTATCTGGCGGGTTCATATGGAGAGTGCTGACCTCTCTCGCTCTCTCTATATATTTACAGTGCGGGATCCAAGGAAAGAAAGAAGAACTTAATCTGATAAACCCTGCTCCTCCTGTTCCTGGTCCATTCATACTACTTTCGGTCTCGATATTATCCCCATCTTACTATTTCGTCATCATCTTTTCTTTTTTCTTCTCTCCTGCTCTGCTCCCTGTTATCCGCCGGTGCCCGTTGGTTTAGATTTGAATCGCTCAGTCTTTGTCTTCCTCCATGCACCCTCTTCCTTCACCTCTATCAATGGCGAATTTCAGCCCTTTCTCAAGTGCCGCATCCAATACCGGATCGCGCGCGCATTCCATCAGCAGTGATCCCGAATCATGGTCTCGTCACAGGTCAGCTCAATCGCATATCTGCACTTCCCCTTTGCCCACCCCCTGTTCTTGTTTGTTCTCGAATGCATTGAGAGAAGCTCACCCATGGCAGCACTAGCACCATGTCTCAACATACCCAGAACTATGGTAGCTCACCTGAGAACCAGTGGATCTTTCAACCAAGGTACCCCTTAACCGCATCGTGTTTACCCTTTCCTTTTCGCGGTCCACCGGGAATCATATACTGAAAATTTCTTGTCTCTCTAGCACACGAAGAGCAGCATTTCCTTCGCCTTTTGACTCTGTTTCCATTGACCAGATTGCTGCCTCAAAGCCGCACAAGCAATCCTGGTCAGACTTTGACTACCACGTTCCCGTGTCGTCAGGCAAATACGAGCCTTTCCCCCCAAGTCCTGACTTTCCGTTCGATAACATCAAGTCAGACCCGCCGCCGGCTCCTGTCTATCGTGAATTCGACCATCCGGCTCGTTTGCCCCCGACGGCTCTGAGACGGGACTATGACTTTGGCAAACCGTTCGACGATGCGGAAATCCTGGCTGAAGCTAGCACCCGCAGTGCTATCGAAAAGTCCAGGAGCTCCACCCGCCATCGCTCGCAAAGACGACCGTCCAACCGGGATGAATTCGATGGCCCACATCAATTGCTGAAGCTTCCTCCTGGTCATGTGATAGCGGCCCAGGCACGGGAGCTGCCACACCTGCCCACTAACCTTGATGTCTCGGAGCAGGACGGCATCCTGAATGCGGTCAATGACCGACTGTCGGAATGTGCATATGATTTCATTGCCAAGTATCAATTCCCAGTCCCAGTGGAAGCGGACAAGAGAACGGTCAACGGACCTACTGACCGAGAATGGACCGAATGGGTGTATCTTCTCAAGAGACTGGCCACCAAGCGCCGGATTCCAGCCCGGTTGTTGTACAACGGCCAGATCAAGCAATTGGTTACAGTCCTGGAGAACTCCCTGGAAATGAGACATGCTGCCAAGCACCAGTCCCGGCCCATCAAGGATGACCGCAATGTACTTCAGCTCATCTCCGCTGGGACCCAGGTCGCAAAGATTCTCAAGGACTGCTGTGCCATGGAGTTCATGGACCAACTGTATGTTGACACGGAGAGACTCATCCATCAACGAAAGAGTCGCCGTGTGAAATTTGCACCTTGAACGATTTTCTTTTTGTTTTCCATTTTTTTATCTTTTTCTCGTCCTGGATATCGCCGTCTACATATTTCCGTTTGGCCATTGTTGGATTACACCGGACCCATAGGACAATTTTGGATATCCGCCATGGCATATATTGATGACTTCGTCCGTTTTCATGGGAAAAAAAAAAAAAAGTAACCGGCCAGTCTATCCGTCTTTGGATTCACCATGGATTGCTCTATTTCAACTATCCAGTTGCCAGGAAGGAATTTTCCGTCCGATTTTTACAGAATGCTGAGGCCAAGCAGTTTCCTTTGGTTTTTACAATGCCCCATTTCTAGGTTCCAATCGCAGGCTATCCAGGACTATCTACGTACCACCTTACACTGTACACGGCTATACAAAACGACAGCATAAGCAACGAATTTCTTAAAATTGTTACCGTTTCCATTTTCGAATTACAGCGTTCTTTTTGTCTTGCGATGATGATGAAATGATGAAATGAAATGACCCATGGATTTGCCCGTTTTCGCATGCGTTTCTTGATGCCTTTCCTGTCGTTGATCATGTTGCTGCTCATGTACTCATTTGGGACATTCATGCCCCTCTATGGTTGGCTGAGATTGGTTCGGTTCCTTTTGCATCTTGAGGCTGGGAGGAGGGCTACATTACATACATCTTTGGTCGGGCATATTGCATATTCCATTACTACTTTGCCACCGTGTTGTCTTGTCAAATGTCCAGCCGGCTGGAAAAATACTCACGACTGTTACGTCTTTGTGTTTGTTTAAATCCGATATGTCTTGTCTTATCCTCTTGTCTATGGGCTCACTGGTTTCATTTTCCATCTGCCGGGGTACTGTCTGAATGTAGCATTACTCGCTCACCCTTGTTGAATGGAGTGTCCCGGAGACACTGGTTTCTGCTTGATTGCTACCTAACCCAAAGAGAAGGAACTGTCCTTCCTACAACAACCAACAAACAGTGCATTATTCCGCTAATTGACTGGCATCCGACAATCGACCGACACCCGATTTCCAACCGAACCAATCTATATCCATCCTGGCCTGATCCGACCCACACGCACCCACCACAATACGGCACCACCGGAGTAAAAGAACAAAAAAGGACCGAGAAAAAAAGGGGCCCTTAAGGCTAAACGAACCGGAGCAAAAAGAAATGACCAGACTGGGGCTCGATCCCAGGACCTTATCGGAATCAGTTTATTGAACTGTTAACGATACGTGATAACCAACTACACCATCCGGCCGATTACTGAGCAATGGCAGTTTGTTTGGTTTTATGAGAATAAGATACACTGATAGGATGACGGTATGCATATATGTCATACTAAACCAGTGGAATTGGGGTTATTTGTCTGTTTCCATAAAACTTTTATTTATTCCAAACCTAATTACATACATAGAACAATAGAAAAGATAATCATGCAGAATTGGCCGCATTCCTCGAAAGCCTCACCCAGAGATGACTCAACCCCCTAACAAGAACCTGAAACTTAGGCCCAGGACTCTTCCACATCCCTATCGCGGCCATCACAGTCCCCCAAACGCCCACAACCCCGACCCCAAGCGCAAGTAATTGTCCCTGCCAGTGCGCCGCGCGAATAACCTCCGAATACCGCTGCGTGCTGAAACTCACGCGCGCGTATTGCGTCTTCCAGCCCAGACGCGGGAAGTAGCGGTCGAGGGTTTCTTCGAAGGACTTGCGGATTTTGTAGAGGGGGTTTTTCACGCCCCAGCGCATTTCGAGGTAGTTTGTTTTGGAAAGATCGTTGATGGCGTGGGTGTCTGGGGCGCGGTAGGTGGTGTAGGCTTGGAGGGCTGTGTGGCGAGCGAGGGTGCTGGATTCTGCGGAGGGGGAGGTGTAGACGCCGTGGGCATCCATGATGTCGAAAAGGACACGGACATCTTCAAGGCCAGCGTTCAGGCCCTGGCCGTAGAAGGGGAGGACGGCGTGGGCGGCGTCACCCAGGATGACGGCGGAGGAGTTGAAGTGGTGCGGAGTGCACTTTATGCTGATGAGGGGGAGGTGTGGGTTTGTGGTGAATTGCTCTGCTAGGGCGCCTGGGGTGATGAGGTCTGGGCAGACGCCTGGGAAGTGGGCGTCGAAGAAGTCGACGAGGGTTTCTGGGGAGTTTTGAAGGTGGATGTAGTGCTGTGCCGGGGCGAAGAGAGTGCAGGTAAATGACTTGTCTGACGAAGGGATAGCAATGAACATAAATTCCGTGCCTGGCCAGATGTGCAAATGCTTCGGGGAGATGCGGAAATTTCCATCCTCTGTGGGTGGAATGCGGAACTCGCACCAGAGTGCGTCGATGTATTCTTGTTCGTAGTTCACCTGGGCGAACTTCATCAGATGGTAGCGTGCTGCTGAGTGTGCGCCGTCTGCTCCGATGAGGAAATCAAATGATACTTCGATTTCCGGGGCTCTGTTGGATGAATTTGGGATGGGAGTCTCCCCGGGTAGACGGCGTTCGAACCATGCTTTGTTTGCTTGGAAGTCTGCGCCGGTGAGCTTGTGGTTGAAGAAGAGCTTCACATTTGGCGTCTGCTCCAATTCCTCCAGTAGAGCATTGTTCAGCATGGATCTGTCCGCTGCATTGATTGCCTATCCTGAATTAGCATTGGTCTGGTGGGTATATATCAGGCAATGACTCACGCGACCATGGACATCATATGCCTGTGCTGCTTCCCAGAGCTTTCCATGGTCCCGGCCATGGATCATGCGCCCATGCATGGGAATAGCCTCATTGAGGACTTTTTCAACCAGCGCCGGCCGGTTCGACTGCCTCATAGACGTGATTCCACGCTCGGACAGGGCGAGGTTGATGGACTTGGTGAAGTTCAACGGCACAGTGGCCGGATTTCTGAGGTCTGAGCCAATTAGACAGCATTCACCATACAGAATACAAGAGTTGATGAACTACCTCCACGCAATTCATATACTTCAACTTCGTCGCCCCTGGCAGCCGCATATAATGCAGCCAGGGAACCCACCGGCCCCGCGCCCACAATGACGACCTTTTGCTTGGACTTCTCTGACATTGCAACGGCCATGAAACAGCATCTGACAGCTACTATCTTTTATCCGTCTTTATTCGCTAGCAAAAACGAATGTGAACGCGGGACGTCTACAAGAATGAATTCAGTCGTCGTCATGGACAGAATGGTCTTAGTGCGCCGCTAGCCCTAAACGGAAACTATACCAACGCGCCACATATATTATTATTAAGCATATCAGCCACATACTGGAGCCGTTAACCATCAGGGGACTAACCTGATAAGGCTAGCGTATCAGATGGTTTCGTCCTGCGCGGGGATTCGGATTTTTGCTTCGCAAGTCTCACCGCGACAATCGTTTGGAGTCACATTTGAAAGCATTTATTCTTTGGTTTTGGATTCGATATGGCTGCGGCAACTGCTCCTCGGAAATGTACTGGGCTGGATTGCCAGAACGACGCCGGCACTCTGCAATGCCCGACATGTCTGAAGATGGGCACCGATAGCTTCTTCTGCTCGCAAGACTGTTTCAAGCGGAGCTGGGTAGGTTTCTTGCGCGGACGGTGTAGTAGACCAGCTACTGACATCCTCGAATACAGAGCGACCACAAGTCCATTCACAAGAAGAGTAATATCCTCACCAACCTCTTCCCTCCAAAAGTAGTTTCTGAACCAGATCCAGCCACGGGACACTATAACCCTTTTCCTTCGTTCCAATACACCGGCCCCCTGCGACCTGTCTACCCTTTGTCTCCGATGCGCACCATCCCGAAATCCATTCCTCACCCCGACTACGCTAAAGATGGCTTCCCTCGATCGGAGCAGAAGTTCGTTGGCCGGCATAACATCACCATTTTGAACGCAAAAGAGCAGGAGGGCATGCGGAAGGTCTGCCGACTCGCAAGAGAAGTGTTGGATATTGCTGCGCGGGATTTGCGTCCTGGTGTCACCACAGACTACATTGATGAAGTCGTTCACAAGGCCTGTATTGAGCGGAACGTACGTTACTTTTTTGAGACGGAAAGGGTGGCTTACTAATTGGATTGCGCAGTCGTATCCGTCGCCGCTCAATTACGTGAACTTCCCCAAGTCGGTCTGTACCTCGATCAACGAAACCATTTGCCATGGTATCCCCGACCAGCGGCCATTGGAGGATGGCGATATCATTAACATCGACGTTACACTGTACCATGAAGGATTCCACGGAGATATAAACGAAACGTACTATGTTGGAGACAAGGCCAAGGCAAACCCAGATGCTGTGAAGGTCGTGGAAACCGCGCGGGAATGCTTGGATAAGTCAATTGAGTTGGTCAAGCCCGGCATGCTGTTCAGGGATCCTGGAAATGTGATCGAGAAGCACGCAAAGACCCGGAACTGCAGTGTGGTCAAGAGCTACTGTGGTCATGGCATCAACCAGCTGTTCCACTGCGCACCAAATGTCCCCCATTACGCGAAGAACAAGGCCGTGGGTACTGCGAAGCCTGGCATGTGCTTCACCATTGAACCCATGATTAACATCGGTACTCACCGGGATCGCACATGGCCGGATGATTGGACGAGTACCACAGCAGACGGGACATTGTCTGCTCAGTTTGAACACACCCTTCTCGTCACTGAAGACGGTGTTGAGGTGTTGACGGCTAGGTTTCCGGAATCTCCAGGCGGGCCGGTTCCTTTGCCGGAGGCAAGTGCAAATTAACGGAATGGTGATATGAGTTTCTCGAGGCGTTTTGCATATGTGGAGTTTAAATAGTACCCACTAGAGTAGAAGATTTACGGCAATTGCATACGATGTTGAAACGAATGATATGATAAGGTACTTGTGCAATACCATGTAGAAGTCTTATCAATCTCCGGTATGGACCGTGAGTCTGAAAGATAGCCGTCGACCGAACCAATCAGAAGTGGCACTTTCAGACTCTCCGCTCGGGTTGTCCGGATTTGTCAGGGCTGCGGGGCATATTATTACCACGTGACTTTGCATGCCTGACGCTGAAGTAGAGTCACTGTTTTCAGCTCGCCTTGACCGTTTTTTCTGACAACCCCCTGTTCGTTGACTCATTTGAGGTGCTGTATATGATGGACTGTAAGCGCACTTGAGATTGACCTACCGAGAGATTCTTTGTTGTTCGTGGACACGCGCACAAATGGCACCGGAAAGAAATCCGACAGAGACCTCCCCGTTGCTCGGAGAACAGAGCAATGCTCTCCCTCCCTCAACAGGGGCGATTCCCAGAGTTCAAGATGAAGATGGTGTTCATTCAGAGCAGCAGACTGGAGGAAATGAAAATTCACAAGCCAAGAATGTTGCTCTCCGGTACATCTTCCCAGCAGTCTCCATAGGAGTATGTATATTCTAATTCTTCCATGCTGAAATGTGCTGACTCAAATACTAGGTCTTCCTCTCTGCGGCAGACCAGACTATTATTATGGCCAGTTATGGCCAGATTGGAAGTGACCTCAAGGCCCTCAATTTGACCAGTTGGATAGCCACCTCGTACTTCCTGACACTCACGTCATTTCAACCCTTGTATGGCAAATTGAGTGATATTTTCGGCCGAAAACAATGTCTCTTATTTGCGTATGCTATTTTTGGGATGGGGTGTTTGTTCTGTGGTTTATCACAGAATATCAAGCATCTCATTGCTGCGCGTGTATGTGGTATTTTCGGTGCTAGTTAAAAGGTGTTGTGGCTGACTAGATTTTAGATCTTCCAAGGTATTGGAGGAGGTGGTATGACCACCGTTGTTAGTATTCTCTTGAGTGATCTTGTTCCCCTACGTGAGCGAGGAGTATGGCAGGGTGTTATCAATATCGTCTATGCCACTGGTGCAGGAATTGGTGCTCCCTTGGGTAGGTCATTGCCGTTCACTAAGGTTTTGCTTTGTACTAACTATCATAAAGGTGGTATCTTGGCTGACTTTATCGGTTGGCGCTGGTATGGATCCTATGTTAAATTAGTACTGCTTTAGTTGCATTCGTCTAATTTGTTTCTCACAGGGCTTTCATCGCGCAAGTGCCGCTCTGCATCATGGCATTTACAGCGGTGTCGTTAATGTTGAACTTACCAGTGCAAGAAGACACCCACTGGAAAGTCAAGCTTCGCCGTGTCGACTTTGCTGGAGCAATTGTCCTTGTTGGTGCCGTGCTCGGATTCCTCCTTGGTCTCGACCGGGGAAGTAATGTGTCATGGACCATGCCGTTGACAATTGTGTCTTTGTCGGTCTCTGCAGCGCTGTTCATTCTCTTTGTTATCATCGAGGTATACTTCGCGGCCGAACCATTTGCTCCCGGATATATCATCTTTGACCGGACATTCTTCTCCCTGTATGTTTGCAACTTTGCCAGTTTTGGGAGCTGGCTTGCGGCACTCTTCTACATCCCGTTGTATTTCCAAGCAGTTGATGGCGTCTCTGCCACTGTGTCTGGATTGCGACTTCTCCCGAGTATTTGTACCGGTGTATTCGGTTCTCTCTTTGCTGGATTTGTCATGAAATGGACCGGGCAGTACTACTGGCTAACTGTGGCGGGTTATGCCTTGCTTACTCTTGGAATTACCGGGGTCTTCGTTTTCTCTGGCGGTGTAGTGCCCAGCATCGTTGGTATGATTGTGTCTATGATTTTTTCTGCCTTTGGAAACGGTATTGGTGTCACGACGACGTTGGTTGGATTGAGTGAGTCACTGAAAATACTTATCTGTTTGTTGTGGACTTGCTAACCAGGTTCCTAGTCTCAAATGCCAACCCTGAGGATCAAGCAGTCGTAACCGCCTGTTCATACCTCTTCCGCTCGCTAGGATCAGTGATTGGACTCTCTCTATCCTCCACAGTGGTCCAGCAGCTCCTCCGAACTCGACTGAGGTCTGCACTGCACGACAGCAAAGACATCGACAAGATCGTGGACGGGGTGCGACAAAGTCTTGACTACATTAAGACCCTCGATCCGGCAATCGCCAAGATTGTTCGTGGCTCTTATGGCTGGGCAACCAACAAAGGGTTCGCGTTTATGATTGGCATTGTAATCTTTGCTCTTTTGGGCAGCTTTTTCATCCGCGAGAAGAGGCTTAACCATTGAGTGTCGTCTCGCATGATGAACACCAAAGAGCATACCGTTTTATGAACTAAAAAATAAAAGGGAGGGAGAGGAATATCTGGTTGAGGAATGTATGTCGGAGGTGGTGAAATATATATAAAAGTTGCTCTGATATTGTATTTATGAGTGTTTTTGAGCCTGCGACTTGCTCGATAGAAGATTTTAAGATATAAACCATTCATAGCATCTAGATAAATAAGAAACACATGTATATCATAGTCAGCTATCGATGTCCTCGTTCATGCAGAAGGCGGTCTCTCCGCTGGGCTGGATTTAAACCACTGCAACATTGTTCTTCACACATACACCTCTTCAACCTCGTGCAGTCCAAATATCTCTCAAAGACCAGGGATTGTCAGAAATAGCAATACACACTGCTATTTCCTTTCCTTTCGTCAATCCTCGACAATGGATCCAGTGCCTTGATCGCTAAAAAAAGCACGTTGACCCTCCACCATGCCAGAGTCGCACGCGGGCCCAACGTCGCTCTCGCGATATCGTCCTCTGCTCTATCTGTTCACCGGAGTCGTAGCAGCCTACGCCCTCGTCTACATCCACAATAACATCATCTCCCCCACCCCAGAGCAGACTTCTTCCTCCCTCCGCCGCCGAAACGCTATTCGCCGGAGACGAAACGACCCCGACGATGTCACCGAGACACCCTCCTACCACGCAATCACACATCTCGAACAACTTGAACGCCAAAATGGAGTCTACGGCACATTCCGAATCGAGACCGAAGACGGACGACGGGTGGAAAGTGGCCTGCTGCCGTCACTGCTGGCGACACGAGACCAGTTAATGGAGGAAGTCGGGGTGCCGCCAGCCCATGCGGAGCGGATGCGCGAGATGATGGAGGATACGTTTCTGGAGTCATTTCTTGCGTTGGACTTTCCGCCCGAGCATGTGTTGGAGGATGGGAGTGCTGAGAGGAATTACTTGTCGGAGCAGTTGCAGCGGCGGGGCATTTCGCGGGCAGGGGTTGAGAGGGCGCTGGTGCAGTTCAATGAGAATAGTAACTATGGGGAGGAACTGAGGCATCGGAGACAGAATGGGGAGCGTGTAACGCTATCGACGTCGAATTTTCCGGATATTTCGGTCCCCGCGCAGAATATGGATGCTGATACTGTGGTGGATGACCAGAGCGTGTTCTCGTGGAGGGATGGAAATAATGACACGTCGCCTACACGAGAGGGACAGAATCTGCTCAACTTGTTGTATCATATTGCAGAGGACCAGTCGCGGCGGGATGGGTATATTCATCGGGGTGTTACGTGCAATAGCTGCAACGCCATGCCCATCCAAGGCATTCGGTATAGATGCGCGAATTGCATTGACTACGACCTATGCGAGACGTGCGAAGCGATGCAAGTGCACATCAAGACGCATTTGTTCTACAAAGTCAGAATCCCTGCGCCTTTCCTCGGAAACCCTCGACAGTCTCAGCCCGTTTGGTACCCCGGCAAACCGGCGATGCTTCCTCGCAGCCTCCCGCGAAATCTGGCCAAACGTTTTATGAAAGAGACGGGTTTTGAAAACACTGAGTTGGATGCTCTGTGGGACCAGTTCCGCTGCCTTGCGAACTACGAGTGGCCGGATGATCCTAACAAGTTATACATGGCTATTGACCGCAAGACGTTTGATCGCTGCTTTGTGCCCAATACGTCCATCCGGCCGCCTCCTCCCAGTCTTATCTACGATCGGATGTTTGCATTTTACGACACTGACAGCGATAACCTGATTGGCTTCGAGGAGTTCTTGAGAGGTCTCGCTAGTCTCAATAACAAGAGCAACGATGAACGACTACGCCGTGTGTTCCGGGGTTATGATATCAACGGAGATGGCTTCGTGGAACGGAAAGACTTCCTGCGTGTATTCCGGGCTTACTACGCTCTTAGCCGTGAATTAACACGGGATATGGTCGCGGGTTTGGAAGATGATTTTCTGGAAGGTGGTGCACGGGATGTGGTTCTGGGTAGCCAGCCTATCAGCTCCGCATTCCCCGGCAGCATTCCCTCCGGAGAGCCATCAAGAATTGGCGAAGGAAAGCGCATCAACCGGGAAGGCGATATGGAGGTCATGGATAACGAGGGCGTCCTGCGCCATGACGGCTCTGATACTGGTGACCGGTATAGTGTTGTTGGAGACTCTGCTGTCCGTGGGCAATTCGGACGTGTAAGACCTATGTTTCCGTCTACTGTTCGTCTGGCTTCGGCCGCAGACTCCCACCACCCAGGGGTCGATGGCATAGGTGAAGACTTGGACGAGGATGAAGACGAGGATGGCAGCGAATCTGAGGACGCGTCGAGCTCATCGATCACCAGTGACCATTGGCCGCCGGTAGAACATATACTCGAGGAGGATGTCATCAACGCTCTTGGCGCGCCGGTTCTTCTTCAAGAGATCACTGACCCTGTCGACCGAGCACGAATTGGAACGGCTGTTTACCACCGCATGCGGGATGACGATCAAAGACGAGTAGACGAAGCCCGTCGGTACGGAATCGATGAGCGTTGGAGGCGGAGAGCGTTCTATACGGATGAAGAAGACGGTGCTACGATTCCCGAGGGCTACCAGAGAGACCCTGACTATGACGACTCGAGCGATGAAGACGAAGATGAGGACGCCATTGATGAACAACCAGAGTCGCATCCGCCATCGCCTCGTTCACGGTCTTCATCCAAGGTCCGGTTCCAGGATGATTTCACTGATGATTACGAGATACGGTCTACGACTTCGTCTCGAAGTATTCCTGTTGGAGAACGATGGGGTGGTTTCGAGATTCCGGAGGTCGAGCGAGATGTAGGCAAGGAGGTTTTGTACCAGGTTACGCAACAAGGGTTTAACGAGCTTCTCGATATCCTCTTCAAACCAAAAGAGGATCTGCTCATGGAGGTAAACCGGACACGTACTGAGAGGAAAATTTGGGCGAGCGAGATTGAGCTTTTTGAACAGACCGATCCACACAAGCAAAAGGCGACAGGAGATGAACCTGAAAACAGGCATCGTGCTGCAGTGGAACAAAGATCGCTCGACGAATTGCTAGAACGAACAGGATACTCGGTTGACAGTCCGCCTCTGGAGCCTTCTCAAACTGGTGGTCCCGTGCTTGCTCCTCCTCCAAGATTCAGGATTCCCGATGACGACGTCAGGCCAGTTCATCTCGCTGAACCGGATGATGACGAAGAGGAAGAAGAAGAGGAAGGGGAAGAAGAAGAGGAAGGGGAAGAAGAAGATGGAGAAGAGGAAGAGGAAGAGGAGGAAGAGGGGCAGGAGACTGAAGACGAGGACTATGAGGACATGCCGGAACTAGAATCCCCCGAAGGACTCGATGAGCCAGCCCCTCGCCCGGTAACTCCTGAACTACAAATAACCTACGACGAATCCGCTCCTACAACACCCGACTACGATCCCACCCTTCCTCAAAACCGCCCCAACGAATTACCAATCCAACCCTCTACAGCCCGCGAAGGAACTACCCTCCCCCTCCGCCTCCGCCTACAACCAAACAACTCCTTCCCCATACCCTCCTCTCTCCCCTCATCCTCACCCGAAGCCGAAGCAACAGCCCCCAAACAACCCCCCTCACCAATCCAACCCCTCCCCCCAGCCCCGACCGCCTCAACCTCCGCTCCCCCACTAGAGACAGAAGAAACATCGCCAATTCGCCGGCCAACACCGCGGATGCTCTCCCGGTGGGCATTCTTGAACCAGGTTGAACGGGAAGCGAAGGAGCGGGGCGGGACGGGGGCGAAGTTGAATTTTGAGGAGTTTTCGAAACGGATGGCGGCAGATCGGCAGCGGAGGTTGGCGTTTGTGGCGAGTTGGATTGAGATGGCTAGTTTTTAGTACATAGGGCAAAAGTACTGTTTAATAAGTTCACCTTACAGATGGATTATACATGCTCACACCTATTGTGCAGTCAAAAAGAATGTACCATGCTATTGTGTCAAGCCCATGTCTATTTCCTTTGTATTCCGTCTGGCCGCTGCTCCCTCTTACCCTCGCCTTTGCCGTCCTCCATCAAAGTGTTGGCATTATCAAGCTACTGGTTGGAAACTGACCATCTCCTTTTTTTGGTGCCTGTGCTCATCATTGTGAACTTCTGATTATGATTTAACGTTCATTTACTGGCATTCCGGCAAGTGTTATACCCTGTATTGTTTGTGGTCAACACAGAAGCAATAACATTGTAAATTGTCCTATCCGAGAGTAACCACGCATCTATTTATCCACATTAACATTGTTAGTCATAGAGCCAAACATATTTAGGGCGTGATCGAGATAGACTTGGACCCCTTCAGGCGAGGAGTCATATCGCTTCCCTGTGGCAGCAACTTCTCGGCCTCGTGTCCCTCACCCACGCCTTCGCCAACTACAACTTGACAGGACCTTTATGGTCCTATTTTTATCACCGTTAGGGTTGATCCTTCTGCTGAGAAGGAGCAAAGAAAGAAAGAAAGAAAGAAAGAAAGAAAGAAAGAAAGAAAGAAAGAAAGAAAGAAAGAAAGAAAGAAAGAATTTTATAACCGTTTAAGGTGCCGAAGCCCTAACGGAGACAGCGGATTTTACCAGGGAAGAGTTCTAACTCCATTGACAGGTATCATATCATGCTTCATTTCCTTTTCTACTCAAGGTTAGGCAAAGTTCTGTTTCCACTCAGACAATAGATGCTTACTATCTCATCCTATCCTTCCAGAGTCCTTTAAGAAATAAGCAAGATCATGGCTATAGGTACACTGAGAAAAATATTCGTCGAGACGGATTATTATCAGCATCTCCACCAGCATGTTTATTGGCTTGAAAACACCAATTGACGGCTCATGGAGCATATGATTCGAGGCGAGATGGCGGGCGAGACGTTCTACGCTCTCCAGTAAGTACCCGTCCCTTGCTCATAGTAGCCTCCCTGGCAAAGCGGCCAATTCGTCCACATTCATAGCCTCGTTTCCCGCCGTATTCATTTCTCAAACAGCTCGAGGTCCTTGCACTCTTTCAACGCTGCTCCTAGAGCTGGCTATCCCACAAAGTTAGTTGCCAAACCCGATGTATCCTGTATAAAAGATATGCGCATATCTGGCCCGTACACAGTCGAGCTGTGGTCTCTCATGGTGTTTCCAGTCGCCTGATACGATTGCGAGCAGTGATAAGCCGCATCAAGCAGGTCAGAATTTAGTGGCGTCCTTCGTTGTTACCACAAGTCTTGCCTTGAGCAGCCTTTTCGTAATTCCATCCACCGAACGGTATATTTTCTTCCTAAGAGGCGCAATGAATAGGAATATATATAATATGTATGATTTTTTAACCATTGCCTATGTCGTAGTAGGATATTCTCCAACTGATCTAAATCATCTAATGATTAATGCGCTTGCAGAGAGGGCCAACCAAACTTATGTAGGGATATACGAGATCGTGCACTAGTAGACAGTGGCCGAAACTTGAGATGGTTAGTTTCAGATACATAGGGCAAAAGTACTGTTAACTTTATTGTTTACACCTACATAGTCCATACTACCGTCATAGATATACTCACCTCCCTCGGTTTAACCATTGAAACCCACGAGGTCCCTCGCGCAAACGACTTTGAGGGAGAAATCGGGCGCAGTTCTGAGGTTATGCGTCGGACCTCTGTTGCTGTCGCGAAGGCTGTAGAGAGAGGCCATTGGTGCTTTCGGGGGATTGTATGGCTAATGTTGCTGTTTGCTTGTGGGTTGGAGAAGGCGCAGGTACAGAAGAAAGGAGGGGAGGGGAAATTGGGGCTTATTTGCTTCGATTAGCATGATGATCTTGATTCCCCGGATGTCAATGAGAATGGGTACTTCGATGCGATGGGTCTTCCTAAGCTGCGCGGGGAAAGCTGGAAGAAACTAATGGGTACGGTTCCGGGGTATGATCCATCCAACCCATTTGATTACCGCTCAAACCAGAACCGATTCTTGTACATTAGGTTGCGTGATCAATCCAAGCTACAGCAGGAACGGGTTGTTGAGGCGGGTATGGAATCGATCTGTAACTGAAAGCATGATTATAGCTATGTACAAACAGAAAATCAATCCCAATATTTGATAACACCATCCAATCCACCAGAGACAAGCTTGCTCGTCTCCTGAGGATGCCAGTCCAAACATGTCGTGGCGTTGCCTCCTCCCTCTTTTCCACCGGCCATAATCTTGTGATACATCTTGCCCGTCTTCCAGTCCCAGAAACACACATAACCGCCACTGTCACCCGACGCAATGAACTGTCCGTCGGGCGAAATCTTCAGATCAATGGCGTATCCGGCGTTGTTGTGTCCCCGGAAGCTCTTCTTGCGATTTTGTCGGAACTTATCAGTAGCACCGTACACGACGATCTGGTTGTCGCCGGACTGGAAAGCAACATACTTTCCGTTCGGATGGGGCGCGGCCCGCGTCAAGGCAAACATGTACGGTTCTGCAATAAACTTGATGGGTACGGGGATGCCGTATTCCCATGCACGCAGGGACTTGTCGTCTGACGTGGAAATGAAACGGCGGTTTTCGTCGACGAAAGTCAGGGTGTTGATCGCGGCAAGGTGGTGATCGTACTCCTGCACCAGTTCACCCGAACGAGTGTCAAACTGCACAATCTTCTTGTCTGACATACCGGCAAGAAACTCATGCGAGTGTTCTGGGCTCGGATTGAAGCGCACGACGTGCGGTGTCTTGCCAGTTGAGTACCGGCCAATACACTTGCCGTATTCGGTATCCCAGAGCTTCATTTGACGGTCATACGACGCCGTAAGAAACGTCTTACCAGTAGGGTGGAAATCCGTATCATTAACAGACTTGGAATGGCCAGAGAACGTCCGCAGAAGTTCGCGCTGATGATACACATCCCAGATCTTGGCCTTTCCATCTGCAGCTGACGAAAGCAACAAATGTCCAGCACCAGGAAAGAACCGTAGGGATGTAATAGCCTTCGTGTGTGACTTCCAAGTATGTACCAGCTTCTTCGGCACATAGTTTTTGACACTCCCAACGTCCTTCCGCAAATCGATCCCCAGATCCTGGGGCACGTGCATATAAGTCCGGCCCAGGTAGTCGTACTGCTCCGAGCCGTGGAACTCGGTGGTTTCCACCTTCGACGCATCGTCCTGGTAATCCGTAGCCTCCTTGCTCATGACAGGCATTTCCGATGGAGCCATCGCCGCTGTCCCCTCCTCACCCTCATCTATCTCCACATACTCCTCATCACTGGCGAGCTCCCGGTCCATCTCAGCCGCCTCTTCCTCGTAAACCTGATCATCGTTCTGATATCTTGCCCACGGGCCCAGATACGCCCCATCCCCTTCCACGATACTCGAATCGCCCTTCCTCTGCCTCTTAGCGCGCAGCGCCGCAGACACCTCCTTGGATGGCTTCATCTGCACGATATCCCTACCCCCATATTGCGCGGCACTATCCATATCTCCCACAAATTGCCCCGGGAGGCCCGGATTCCGCGTGTATCCCAGACTCTGAAACGTGCGATGCTGCGTGGCAAAGGTGGCCTCACTGATGGCTGCTTCTTCCGCGAAACCGGCCGGGACGTTCTTGCGTTTGAGGTTACCAGTCAAACCGGCGGGTTTGAACGGGTTCGAAGGTCCTTGAGATGGTCGCGAGATATCATCGTAGGTGGCGTTGTAGGTTAGCGCGGTCGACGAGGTGTTGGCTAGCATCATCTGCATGTGTGCTTGGTCCTGTGAATTGTTAGATACTATACGCCCATTATATCGAAAGTAACAGAGAAAAAGATGAGAAACCAGGAGACCAAACCTCTGTGTTCACTTCCGGCGCCGCGACAATCTTGGTCGCTGGTGCCGACTGAGGCTTCGAAGTAGTCGTGTCATCATCGCTGGAATCGTAGGCTGCCCCGAGTAACGATTTCATTTTGCGGCAGCGTAGAGAATTATCTCTAATCGCGTCACAATCGACAAAGGACGAGTGGTGGTTGTGATGATGAAGGGTGGTGGTTGTTAGAATGTCGGAGTCTGGAATTTTACGGGCGTCGGGAGGAGCGCATCGCGTAGACGCAGTAGTCACCATGGTCACAAAAAGTAGGAATATAAAGTTAAGGGTCCATAACTTGATCGTAATGTGTTATTTGACTGCCTTTTTATGCTACTGCATAATTACAAACACCGAGGGTATCGTACGCTCTTCATTCAAACGCTCGAGAGGTATATACAACATTAAGCTAGCAAGATAACAAGACATCAAATAGAAAATGAAGAAAACACAGACAAGAGCAAGGAAATCATGACAGACATTGCAACAGCAATACCTTCCAGTGTCATCATCATCTCCAAACTCCAGCTCAACAATTTCTCCAAAGAGCTTCCACAACTCCAACGTTTCATACCGGTCGTCTATCGCAGTTCGTGACCTCTTCTTTTCTCACGCATAATACCCATGATCATTATTAGACAAGCGTTATGGCCAAAAACCACAATGTCTTCAATTGAATTCCTCCCACTTGATTCGAGTACCGAGACTTAGTACGGAAGACATATCATGCACTTCGAACCAGAACAGTCATTGCGCATAACGGGGGTCGGCTTTTGCACGGGCTTAGTTCGATTCGTCGCGGATCAAGGCAACGATCATGCTGTACAAGTAGAAGAAGAACATTAGGAGGTGGAAACCAAGCTTGATGAATGATTCCTATTCTCAAAGTATTAGCCGATGCGCCCACCAGACCAGAGACATCACAAGGATAGATCACCTTCTTGTGCACGTTGAGCTTGCGGAAGATCTCGGTCGCATCCAGGAGGTGCTGGTTCTCGAAGATCCTAATCCATGTTAGATCAACTTCTCGTCAAGTATCCAAACGGGAAGGAGACGCACTTCTTCGCATTGAAAATAAACAGAGGCAAGTTCAGGATGATAGCAAGCCAGTATCCGTTGATGACGAATAGGAAAGTCAAGAAAGCGTGAACGGCGGCTTCGGGGATGATGTAGGCGTTGAGACGGTTGCAGAGATCAATGGGGTTGATATAGTCACTGTATAAGGTAAAAAAGAAGAAGAATGTCAGCTCACGAGCTCAATTCGTCACAATCATTCCAATGTTCCTGGCCGGAATTCCACATATTCATTCCCCCACACGACCAACCGCCGGTCGAAAAGCCAACCAGAACTACACTCAGCTCAAACGAAACGAAACGAGAGAAATCTTACCATTCCAAATCGCTGTACATAATCGTAAAGAAGACCTGCAAGAACAGATTGACCGCGTTGATCAACACTGACAGCAGATAGAGCCACGCTTCACCAGACATCTTGCTGACCGGAGGTTGACGTTCCTTGCAAGAAAAAAAAAAAAAAAGGACAGGAGGAAAAACGACGCTGAAATTGGCGACTGAAGGAAAATGTGTAACACTAGCTGCGGGCAATGGCAGCTTTTGGTCTTGCTATCAGTGGCTGGAGAGAAAGAAGAAGTTCGTCCGGAGTGTGTGATTTGGAGATAAACCCGGAAATGGATGACGGTGGGCGGTGAGAAGGAGAGAAGACGTTGAGAGAAGCCGGGTCACCACAAAGGTTAAACGGGGACAAAAAGAGAATTATATTGATACCAAGGCAGAGGGAAGCAATAACTTAAAGGATTATTGCATAGTAATGGCCAAGCTTGGAGTGGAGGGCCGAGTGGGCGATGATGTATGGTGGTCTCGCCAGTTGACCGTTGCACCGGGTATACTGAATCATGACAGCCATACAGCTGCTACCACGATTATGTCATTTTTTCAGTGCAGAAAGCAAACAGCTTGAGATTTGAGTCAGTGCTATATACAGAATCTCTATCAGAATCTTCGCAGTGAAATACTCTAAGCAAGTCATTCATAACCCAATTTTCATATTATCCCATCCATTCATAACAGAAAACCAGACCAGCAAGAACGAAAACGAAAAGATAGCCTCAAGACGTATATAAGTATCACCGTTTCTCCACAAGCAAGATATGCATCGCTCCATATGCGACAATGATAAACACCCCCGAGATCACGCCTAGCCCAATCACATCCATCCAGAGAGCCTGTGTGTTGAATCCAAATGCGCTGAGGATAGACGCTCCAGGGACTTCAATGTCCAAGCCGTACTTGTGGTCAACCAATGTCAAGAAAGTAACTTCATTGACAATAAGTGCCTCGAAACCGTAGTGGAAGATGGACAGCTAGAATAGAAATTAGCTTTGGACTTCGAAAATAGAAAAGAATAGAAACTTACCGTCTGTAACCACAAAGCAGAAGCCGGGATCGCATCGTGATTGAGGAGAAGACCAGCAAACAATAGGCTGAACAGCATCACCAGACTGCCAATCAAGTTGGCAACACCAACGTCCCGGAACACAATACCAATGAAAAGGCAAATGTTCGCGGCTGCCAGATTGAACAGCACAAGTACAAGAATGAACCGGAAGAACTCTCCCCACGCCGGAATCAACCCAGTCATGGGATACACAATCATACCCATTATAATGGGGGGAAGAAGTCGCAAGGGTACGATATCAAACACAACCTTGGCCGCAAAGTACGTAATGGGTTGGTAGTAGCCATTAGCCCGTTCGCGAACAAACAACAACCGTTCTGCGGAGAACACCGTCAAGCTTGTAAGTGTGCTGAATCCGAACAGGGCCAATATGAAAAAGAAGAGACCCAATCGGTTCTGGAAACCCTTGATATCATCAGTCAATCCGTAGAACAGATAGCCGCAAAGGACACCAAGAAGAATAGAGATTGCATAATGCGTCAGCATCAACATAGGATTCCGGTAGAGGTTGCGCCATGTTCGTTGCGAGAGAATCAGGAACTGTCTGAACAGGCCAATCCGTGCGTAGCTCTTATGGTGTCCCACTACATCAGGGCCTGAAACGATGTCCGTATTGGCCGACCCGTTGGCGGCACGGGCACTCTGTACAGCAGTCACAATCTCATCATGTACCGAATGAGAAACATCGGAGTTGGAATAGTTGGCAATCAGGATATCGAGATCAGTTTGACCTGGGGCAGCCGGTGGTAACTGGTCCGGATCATCGAGAACTTGTGGCGGAACGCTACCAGTCTGCCGCGAAAGCCGAAGCCATTGCTGCGATTCCGCTTGTCGGTCCAAGTGCTCATCCTCTCCATCTGACTTGGGAGCAGATGAGGTATCGATATCCTTCCTTCGAGAATAGAGCTGCCGGTCTTGTCGTTGTTTTAGAGATGCTCGCCGTTTGTTCCGGGGCCGTCGGTTCGATTCCAGTGCGCTACTAGAGTTATCTTCAGCAGTGCTTGCATTCGATGCGCTGGCAACCGACTTCACAGCCCTCAAGCTGCTCGAGGCAGTCTTGGGAATGTCATTGCGAACATCCAGGAGCGGCGATTGTTCTTCGTCACTGCGCGTGCGAGAGACGCTGGCGTGCATAGTAAGGTCCACAAGGTAATCCGCAATGTTGAAGCCCGGAGGGCAGCTGTACCCAGAATCATCGAAATATTGCTGACAACTCGAGAACGGGCCGGAGTAGACAGTCCGACCTTGAGCCAGAAGGATGAGTCTATCGAATAGCGCGACGATGTTGGAGCGTGGCTGATGGATAGTGAAAATAACAGTACGGTTGTAAGTCTTTGCCAGCGTAACCAAACATTCGACCACGTTGAATGCATTGAATGCATCCAAGCCACTGGTAGGTTCATCCAAGAACAGAATGCTAGGACTGGTGACAAGCTCACACGCAATTCCAACTCTTCGCTTCTCGCCACCAGAAATGCCACGGCCTTTACCTTCTTCCGATCCAATCAACTGGTCCTTGATGTGGTAGATTCCAAGCTGTTTCTCGACATCGTACACTTTTTGTTCTTTGACAGCTCGGCTCATGTCCCTGGGTAGTCTAAGAAGCGCACTGGTCAGGATGGTCTCATGAACGGTCAGCGTTGGAAGCATCGTGTCCTCCTGGTCAACAAAACCGATCATATTCTTGAAATCATAGTCGTTGAGCTTCTCTCCGTTGACGTAGAATTCACCCCGGATTGTTCCTCGCTTGTTCTTCCGAGCGAGGATGTCGAGGAAAGTGGTCTTGCCTGCACCTGAAGCCCCCATAATAGCTGTGATCTGACCAGGAGGTGCAGCGCCCCGAATGTTAGAGAGGATCTCCTTTCCATTCAGGTAATAGGACACATTATCCCAGTACAAGGCCGCTGGCTTGTGGTCCGCCATGTACTTGGTCGCTTCGTCATCAGAGTCATCAGACAGAGGTAGGTGGATGTATCCACGACGCGGTCTCCGAGAGAGATACCACACGGCCAGGATCACTGCAACAACGAAGAGTGAACAACCCGCGATGACCCCGGCGATGACAGGGGTGTTGATGGTTTTGATAGGGCGGGCGTATCCAGGCACGCTAGATCTGTACAGACACTCGCCTGAGTGGCAGTTTAGGAAGATGCTCGGATCGCCAAAGATGCTGGAGATCAGCTCATTCATCGCTGGCTCCTCGAACTTGCTGCCATCCTCTTTGCTGCCACCCTCGGTAGAGTGGGACGAGAAGCTAGCTGGACCTTGGATAGACACCTCAAGGAATTCACCGATATCGACTGAACCCTCCTCGCCACATAGCATGCGTCCAGGGATGCACTTGCACTGAATGTTGTCGCAGTTGTATTGCGTCTGGTTCGTATTGTAGTCGGTTTCCAGTTTCCAGTCGCACGTATCCAATTCACAGTAGAATGACTCCCTTTGATCCACCCAGAATTGAAAATTGCACGTGTGCTCTTCAGCTTCACACGAAAAAGTCACTTGCGGTTTCCGTTCCCCGAGCAAATCCACGATCTTCCGGTTGGTCACATCACACATCTGATGGTTTTCATTAACTGTGACACCCTGCTGATAACAGACACCTCCTTCTCCTTCCGGCATGAGCGCATTGCACGCATCGTCTGTCTGGCAGACATTGCAGTTGATGCCACCCCATCCATCCTCACAGTTACAGTACTTGTCTTTGCGCAGCGGCCGGTTGGGGTCGGCCAGAGAGCCACAGACCGGTTCGGAACAATCGAGACCACCGAATCCGGGGGGGCAGATACAGCTCCCTGTTGAGCCATCGCAGGCCGCAAATTGGGAACACTGGAAAGCGTCAAGCTGGCAGTTGAAACAAGGTGGACATTCGGGAGGACGGTCATTCAAGGCCGAGAACCGTGGAGATAGCAGTTGAGCGTCGGAATAGTTGCTCCATGCTGCTGCCGCAGAAGCTGACCACGACAGCCAGGTGAGCAGAGAGAACCGGAATGTTGGCTTTGGACGCATTTCGTTTCTCTCGTTCTCTGCCCAAGCGGGGAGAAACTAACGGGACCTCCGAGAAAAGCGGAGAAGACAAGATCACCGAGACGGGATCAATATGGGTGGTAATTCACCATTCGTGAAGCAGATCCAATACTGTATTGCTTTTATCAACGATGCGAAGATATTTAAAGCGGCCGGTATTCAAGGGAGTGAGCAGAGAGAGATGGTAGGATCCGATGGATGTAGTCGGCAAGGTGAGGCTGGAGACGATGACGCGGGCGGGAGAGATAGCACCTAGAAACCGGATAGCTGTCAGTACTCGCGACCATACGGAACAGCAATTATAAATGACACAGGATAATACCGGATACTGCTTGTTTGAAGAGGAAAGGAAAAAAAAAAAATCCAGTCAGAAACAGAATAGGAGAGACTGTCCAAGTGTAGAGCCTCTGCGACGGTTACAACTGCACCGATGCGGAGAACCACGTGATTGGTACCTGGCTGGTCTGACACTAAACCCGATCTAGTAATGCGCCCTGTAGACGACAGAGAATAAAAAGGAAGAAAAAGGAAGAAAAAGGTGAATATATTTATCCTTCAAGACCGCGCAACACAGTATAAGAACAGCAACATCAGTATTCCCTGAGTTTCTATTAGCCAGTCGCAACCATGGTCAACGTCAAGCCGTTCGCCGTCGAACAGGTATATTCCCCGCAATCGGCATGGTTGTTCGCCTACTGACACTCCCTGTAGTGGATGGACAAATATGAACTCACAGCCAAGTACAACATCGCAGAGACATGCTGTGCTTCCGTCTCCGTCGATGATCTCAAAGAAATTTCCGACGACAAATCATCTCCCGTGGTTGAACTGTCCAACAAGCTGACGTACGGCCCCATTCGCGGCTCGGAACGTCTGCGTGGGACACTGGCCAACCTGTACTCGGTGAAAACCCCGACCGCATTGCCTGCAGACAACGTGTTGATCACCGCGGGTGCGATCCAGGCAAATTTTCTGCTGTTGTACTCCCTGGTTGGACCGGGGGACCATGTCATTTGTCACTACCCGACGTACCAGCAGCTTTACTCGGTCCCTGAATCTCTCGGGGCTGAGGTGAGCCTGTGGAAGTCTAAGGAGAAAGAAGGATGGAAGTTGGATATCGATGAGTTGAAGGGGCTCATTAGGCCGAATACCAAACTCATCATTATCAAGTGCGTGCTATTCGTTTAACTTGAGGATATAATAAGCTAATAATAAGCCAGCAACCCTCAAAATCCTACAGGGGCCATCATCCCCCAGTCAACCCTGGAAGACATTGTGGACATTGCCCGCGAGAAATCGATCATCATCCATTCCGATGAGGTATATCGTCCGCTTTTCCACTCCATCAGCCCCATGGACAAAGACTTCCCTTCGTCCGTTCTATCACTCGGGTACGAAAACACTATTACTACAGGCTCCATGTCCAAGTCCTACAGTCTAGCCGGTACCCGTGTGGGCTGGATAGCATCGCGCAACCGTTCTCTCATCGAAACTTGCGCCGCAGCGCGTGATTACACAACCATCTCCGTGGGCCAGATTGATGACGCCATCGCCAGCTACGCGCTTTCCCCGAGCTGCATTCACAACCTACTCAAGAGAAACATTGAGCTAGCAAAGAAGAACATTGATATCCTGGAGAAGTTCATTGAATCGCATCGCTGGGCATGTGACTGGGTGAAGCCACGCGCAGGAACTGTGGCGTTTGTGCGGTTTAACAAGTTGGGCAAGCCTGTGGATGATGTAGCTTTCTGTGATATGCTCCAGGAACGAACTGGTGTGATGTTCGTTCCAGGAAGTATTTGCTTTGGTGAAGGTACCGATTTCAAGGGCTACGTCCGTATTGGTTTCGTACAGGAAACTGAGGTGCTGGAGAAGGGCTTGGAGGCACTGCGGTCGTTCATGGAGGAAGGGTATGATGATGTCCCCGCCATTAAGAGATAATCCCCCCTTTTTACTTATATGACTCTGGTCTGTGGTTGTACATACGCACTTATGCAAGATTGACATGGGACCACCGACGGTAGCCATTGAACATTACTCCAACTGAAATACAAATATGCATTGGAATTAACAACGATGGCCAAGGTTCTTTGTGGAATTTACAGTGTTTTTTTCTATTACGAACTACATACCTCGAATACTTGTAGTCATCTCAACTCGACCCATATGAATTACAGCTTTAAAACCAAAATCGTTCAACGGTGAGAATAGCTCTTGCTATGATTGGCAATAACTAGCGACTACTGCCAATTTTAAAGCAATGATAGTCTAATACATCCTAATCCAGGCAGTCTGAGTTATTTACCGACTGCTGTTGTGTGTTAGTCCAGAGGCAGATCTAGTTGAATGATTCGAAGGAGAAAGTGGTACTAGGGTCTCGTTTGATATCAGCAACCTTCCATTTGACTATTAGCAATGCTTAAGAGAGGTACACATGGCAGCGTAGCCACAAACTACATCAGCTTTTCGGTTCGAATGAGCTTAATTGCAGCGCAGTATCATAATAGTAGCAACGTTTTTTTGCTACTATGCCTACGAGTACTAACATTAAATGCAGCCAGGCAAATTGGTAACCAAAGTAAAATCATACATTGGCGAACCGTACCTCTCCGCTCCGGAGGACCGCATTGTATAATGGACTGGAGAAGGAGTGTGTTGTAGTCAGGTTGGAAATACAAGCGATGAACGCTAGCCCTTTTTTTCAGCAACAAAAGTTGAGGCTATATCTTAGATATCTTATTTCACTTATTTCACTTATCTGACATATTGTCATATTTTGAGTGAATAAACTTGACTATATCTTGACCAATTCCTAGCTACCAATTACCAGCTAATAGCCCACCATAAGTGTTCAGCAAGCCTGGGCCACCGACCCCAACTGCATTGGGTCACTCTACCCCGACACGCCTAGCGATCTCCAAGAAATCCACTACTTTGTCGAGAGCTATCTCAAGCAAATATTCGCCGAGCTCCATATCAATTTCAGAATACAGGTCGTTAGCACTCCGCCGCCTCTTAGTGCATCCACGAGGTCATAGTCACGTACAGGACGGTTTTGATATGAGGCGCAATCTCCCATACAAGGTCGATCGATGATTTGCGACAAGCCTTGAATAGTGATAATAAGCACAACGGATGGGAAAGCCGCTATGCCTTCTTGGCTTTGAGCAGTGGAGCTGGAACTTTTGAGCGTCGGGAGGAAGAGCCCTGCAATTTACTGATAAGGATGAAATAAGGAAACATTTTCTTGATATTCTTGAGTATTATCGGGGTCTAGATTAGATGGATTACAGTGTGCCTAGTTTCCCGGAACTACAATCTCCAAGACAACCATTCCTGTCGTTGAATATCTCGAAAAATTATTTGCCAAATCCCACCCCGATATTGGGATATTCAACAAAGAGGTGCTTCCCAGATGTACCCCAGGACACCCACGAGGCGGCAATAATCATGAATTTGGACATCGTAATGAGTGGCGAAATCTCCCATACAAAATCGATCGATGATATACGGCAGAGCTTGGCTAGTAGAGTCGCGGAGAATACGTTCAACGGCTCATGGTAGCAACGCCCAAGGCAGTATGGCTATGAGTTCTCGACTTCGGCGAGTGATGGCTCCCTGCCCTTTGAGTTCCTCAAGGTTGGCGCTGGGGAAAATGTTGATGTAATCGGAGACAGAGCTCTGCAATACAGATGGATGAAATCAGAGGCATTTTCAGGTTATTCTTGGGCAATATCGCGATTGAAGAGGCATACAAATTAAGCGGTTATATATCGCAGTGGGACTGACGGCCTGTATTTGGCTCTTCTGGAAACCAGGGATACTCACCATAACCACATCGCTCCTTGGCAACTGATTTGAAAAAAAAATTATTAGGTACATATATAGTCACTAATCTTAACTTTTATATCATTGAACCCTGGGTATCAAAAATCCTAGATCTTGGACATATCCGAAAAGAACTGTCAAAATGACAAGCGGCCAGCCTTATCAACGTGAGTGCTCTGACATGTGAAAAGAGCGGCCCCCAGTCTAACTGCACCAGCAAGTCTCTTGCTCAAGTACGGAGCTCTCATTGTTGAGCACTAGTTGGTATTGACAAATACGGTAGAATGCCCCTAGCGCTCTCAATGAGCATTCTCATTAAGCCATCTGTTTGTAAAAAGCGGATGGATGGCACGGAGTACCAGCGATAAAAGCACAAAATATTTTCCCTCCTTCACGTATGTGCATATATGTATTATGCATACTTGTGGCAGCCGCTTGAGTCATTAGCGGGCTCTATTAAAGTTATCAAATGTAACCCTAAGCAAAATGCCGACACATACAAACATATCCTTAACAGCTCGTCCGAAGCTACAGATCATTAGATATATATCCAAGGCTTATATATTTCTTTGTTCCTCTTTCTTTGGTGATGGCGTGACACTACCTGGAGCAAAAATGATAAGGAGTTTCCTAGTGTTTACGGTTACGGCAGTGTAGAATCGTAGGAACAGTACCAGACATAGCAAGCATAAATCAAACCGACGATGGAAGTAGTATCAGCATGATAGAATGTTGCTGTTATTGTTGGATTTTCTTTTCCACTCCTGTCTCTTGCTTATCAATAAAGATGAAGGAGTCATGACTGATACTTAGGCTGTCCGAATTTATATCGTACTGCGCCGCAGCTCCGGAGCAAACAAACCGATTGTGGATCAAGTGGATGACAAAAAAGAAGAGTTTTTTAGAGTAAAGATGAATGGATAGTGATAGTACAGGAATTCCGCTTGACACCACAAATTTAAGCGCTGTCTGTGGCCCTTTGAATGCCACTGAGTACCTTTCATGCCAACTTACATTACTGAGATATACACCCATAATCCCATAACGTCATCAAAAGCAAACGATATTCACATCATGTTTGCCAAAGGAATATAAGTTGCTCTGATAAAATGGAAAAGTAGATCTTTCCACTCGATGAGCTTAGACTCAAACATAAATCCCGGGTTGACTCAGGAATCGTTTGGTGGAAAAGGCGGTTTGTGAAAATATGGCTCCGGCCCTCGGTTGGATAGGATAGCTTCGGGTTAATTGTAAGTCGCCAACGCGGATCATCTCGTGTCTGTCGCACTCCGTCCTCTCATTGAAACTTCCATTTTCTCGCTATTAAGCGGCAGAACGCGGTAATAATCTGGCAGTGGTACATTAACATTGCGTTGAGACAGCGGACACAGGAAATAGTAAACATCCAGGCATATCCGAGGCGATCTCAAGCTTTGGAATAGTGCCAGGGAATTAAGGCTGAAGGAGACTCGAAAAGACATGAGGATGTTTATATGCAGGTTGTACAGCATCCGACAAACAGACGGTATCCAATAAGAACGAATGGAGATTGGCTACACTTAAGGAAATAAATAATACTCGATACATTAGGCTCAGTAATTGGTCTAAGTAGCAATAAAAATAGACATATGAGTTAAAGAAAAGGCAACATGATTTTCCAGTTGAGGAAGTCAACTCAGAGAAGGTCATGTGACTTTAATAAAAAAAATCTAATAGGGCTTAATCACAATATGAGCCACATCTATCACGTCTATCATATTCCAGAATCTATATACAAAACGCAGCAGATCTATAAAGAACACCAAGCCACCCTTTATACCTTTCACACTTTATCTTTATGATCGCTTCTGAGGAGGCCGAACCATGGCCGTCAAATCCACCAAGTCTCCCTCTTTACCCGTGTACTTGCTGACATCAATGTCAAGGAGGCTGTTACCCTTCCCAAAGGCATCGACAAAGCCCTTCCGGCTGTACAACGGATAGCCGGTAGGTGTACCCTCGAGGTGGCATTCAAGACCCTTCTCATCGGCTTGTTCAAGAGCCCAGTTCAGTAGCTTGGAACCGGCACCGCGACGTTCATGACCCGGGTGGGTAGCGAGGAGTCCAAGGTCTATGCCAGATTAGCTATTCGCGCTTTCTTGAGGAAAAGGAACTAGTGGTCAGTGATACTTACGAAAATGCTCCCTCCCTTCACCAAAAACCTCCCGATACTTCTCATGGATCTTGCTCCATCCATACCGGTATGCTTCCGCATCACACCCCACAGGAACCCTTAACCGTTCCCCTGTTTCCACATATGTCTTCCAATCCGCCACGCCGTCAGGCCCCGAAAAGAAATACCAGATGGCAAACGCCGCGATATCGCCATTCTCGTCGTCCACAGCTTTCAAAAAATGGGCTTTGGGGTAGCTGTCGAGGATTTCGGCAAAGCGGGTGATGGCATGTTCACGTGCGGTGGTGGCAGAGGCTTTGTCTAGGTTGTCAAGCTTGGGGACGTCGCCGGTGGCAACAAGGAGGCTTATTGAGGACATGGAGGTACAGAAGATGTCGAGAATTCGGGGAAGGTCATCCCGTTGGACGTGCTGTACGGAGAGGGGCATTCTAGTCCGTTTTTCTTTTCTTGCACTTTGATCCGGCTGCTATACTGCGCTGGGGATAGGGCAATATTTATGCAGAGTCGCAATCGGCCTCTACAGAGTGCTAGTGGAACACTATTATATTGGGACCTTTGCGTGGCTATATAAATTCTCTAAAACAGCTGGTACCATGGTTTGGTGTGGATATCCGCCACGGGCTCTATAGTAAATGTTTCCGAGAAGCCTTTGTTCCCGAGCCTCTCAGATGGTTTACCCGAAGAGGAAGCCAAGACGAGAAGATCCGTCCTAAGCGAGCCCCAGACCTGAATTGTCAGGTGTCGAGTTTCTCAATAGCAGCAATATGAGGTTGATTGGCCTCGTGATGGCCTTTAAATTCCTATCGCTTTCTATTGTCTTGGTTTCGGGTCCTCTTGTTAATGGGTCCGGAAAACCCTAACCTAGGCTGCGTTATTACGCCAGTTAGGCGTCGGACAACGAAAGGAAAGAGATGGCGGTGTCCAATAGTGAAAGAGAGTCATGCAGTTGACCATTCTAGCTCATGCTGTCATTTGACGGCTCTGTAATCCGATATCTGCCCCATTCGCTTCTTAGGCATGTGGTTCTAGTAGGATGCCGTTCACTCATGTATCGGGCTTCCCGGCCAATCTGCAAAAGCTTTTTTGTTGCTGCATCCATATATTTCTCCGTATCGAAGAGCACGATCCTGTGTTTTGTGGATGATATTATATTATGGACGAGACTGCCAATCTTATCCAAGCCAAGTGGCACATTAGCCCAATCAATGCTTCTCCATAGGCTATATCCCTGATGGATACGCATCGCGGTGGAGATTAATTATTATATGTATTTTGACCGATTGCATAACAGTACATGACGGTCGTATGCTCGACAAGAAATAGAATCCATTAAATCCTTTCGAGATTAATGGTAGTTTATAGAGAAAAACGGATTATGTCGTGTAATTGATCATGCCAGCTCATATCGTTCATTCTGGGGGGCCTCATGCACTTCACTTGATGCTGCTTGGACTCGCCCATTCGCCGGCGCCGGATAAATAGCCTGATTATATGTTCTATTCGCTTCCAGTTCACCCATCGCGGCGCCACTTGCTAGTGCGCCAGTGTTCCTAGCCTCAGAGGCTTCCAATGCACTTGCCACCACTTTGTCCCGTCTTCGACGAGTGACGGCCATTCTGAACAGAATGCCGACAATAAAGAGAAAGATGACGCCAAAGCCGAGGCCGATAGCAAGTCCGATCGTTAGGGTATACGTTGAGCGTGGAGACATGGATCTGGGAAAGAGGTAGGGTATAGGCAATTGTCCGTTCTTATCAGAGACGGTGGCAGCGTGCGATGGTGTATTGGGGGCGTAAGAATTGGACCGTGGCATGGGGAAGAGCACGGCGGCGTGACTGGGAGCTACTGTCGCCAGCAGCCAGAGAAGCGGCACAAGAAGAGTATTCTGGTTCATTGCAGCGAATATCGAAAAGTTATCAAGAAAAATAAGGAAGAATGTAAGAAGGTATGCAAGACTTTGGTTGGCAGAATGTGTCGGTAGTATTGGAAGAGATCTCTCACCAGAATTGAACTGCGCAAGGCTGAGGAAGAGTCATAGTCAGCTGAATCTCAAAATCCACAGTTCGCAGGCTATGCCTGAGCAGTCAGGCATAGGGATAAACCAACCACTCTTGCCCAAAAGACAGAATAAACGCCAGGTTTGGAGGTGATCGTCCACAGCCTCGTATTGATGCCCCATAGAAAACATAGGGGGCGCATGAATACTCTGTGCATGATAGTGTGGCGCATATCAGGCAGATTCATGGCATATCATATAAATATCTGATCTGCCAAACTCTTCTCATGCATCCATCTTTGTAGGCTTTCTGGTGTCATCTCACATCCTCTTGTGCTAGGTAGCGAGGCCTCGTTTTATGCCTCAAGCATTACACGACCAGGCCTGTTCCGGTAGCATAGAGAAATAGCACCGTGTCGAATCAAGGATTTGCAGAACAAAGGTCTATCTTCGTTTTCCTCCGTGAACTGGCTGCGTACAGCATACTCTTTCCGGAGAGATGTAGCTGCCACGTGCCATCACATGACATCAGCAACTGCCATGCCAGAAACAGGCAAAAAAAAAAAAAAAAGCAATGCTCCAGTACGAACGGATGCAAAAGAAAGGCCCTATGTGATCTGATATGTCCGCTTAGCTCTAAAGTATCCGATTTATCACCAAGCCATTTGTATGCGCGCGGTATGGTGGAGAGGCCTTGCAGGGACGTTTCAAGACGTCAGTTATTGGGACAATACTCAATTTTGGGCGACTCAAATATTATCTCTGTACAGAGTCATAACATTGGATCATTGGCCATCTTGTATAGTAAAGAAATTGTTGCCATCGCAGGAGCGACATTCCCGATTTCTCCGAATCGGTCAACGTGCCGAGGCTCGTCGTCATTCATATTCAACAGTTTCTCTCCCTCGGCGACCAACAACCGTTCTTCTCTCGTGGAGCTGCAGATCCTCTAACATTCTTTCTAATACATATTATCCTATAATTCCGGCCGTCTAGTTGGTGTTTCTTTGTTTTTAGCTGACTCTGCCCTTAAAGAATAGCTAAATCACCGTCCGGCTCCTTTTGCGACACCTTGCACTAAGAGCCCTCAACGATGCCTCCATTGCCCTCTTTACCAGGTGAGTGAGAATTGTTAATAGGACGTGAACTGTATTTTACCAACACCATACTGACCACCTATACTCCCGGTTAGATCTCCCCCTGAGCATTGCTGTTCCCGCCGCCGCTTCTGCTCTCGCCTACCTCAACGCCAGATGGTCGCTTTCTTACGACGTAGGATTGGTCGGATCACTCCTCAAGGGAATCGCAAAGTCAAGATATGCTGCTTGGAATGGTCAACTGAATTTGTTTTACATATTGGAGCACCATGCGCTCGCTTCCGGAACCAAGGACGACCCGTTCCTCGTCTACAATGGACGCACATGGACTTTCCATGAGACATACCAGATGGTGCTGCGCTACGGAACTTGGCTTAGGACTGTGCATGGCGTGAAACCAAAGGATATTGTCGCTATCGATTTCATGAACTCGTCGAACTTCGTCTTCTTCGTTCTCGCGCTTTGGAGCATCGGCGCCGTCCCTGCGTTTATCAACTACAACCTGGCTGGAAAACCACTGACACACTCGGTTCGCGTGTCAACGACGAAGTTATTGATTGTCGATGAGGAGGTCCGGAAGAACTTCCCGCCAGAGCAAATGGAGATCTTTGCATCCCCCGATTTCCGCGAAGAAAAGGGATCAGTGGAGGTCGTCTTTTTCACTCCGGATGTAGAGGAACAAATCAACCAAACAGAGGCTATCCGTGAGGATGATAAAGTGCGCGAGGGCCAGACGCTCCGGGATATGGCCGCGTTGATTTATACCAGTGGCACTACCGGTCTTCCTAAGCCTGCTATTGTCAGTTGGAAGAAGTGTTGGCTTGGTAGTATGTTTTCTAACGGCTGGTTGAGCATTGGCCGGAAAGATCGGTTCTTTACTGTATGTCGAGATCACTAGTTTCCCCGGATGTTGAACTAACCAAGACACAGTGCATGCCTTTGTATCATTCCTCTGCTTCGATTCTGGGTTTCATGACCTGCTTGCAAGGAGGATGCACACTCATCATCGGCCGCAAATTCTCTGCGCGGAATTTCTGGAAAGATGCTCGTGAGAATGGTGCAACAATTGTCCAGTACGTTGGTGAAACGTTACGGTACATTTTGGCCACACCGCCCGACATCGATCCTACCACGGGAGAAGATCTTGACAAGAAGCACAACGTCCGGATAGTATTCGGTAATGGTCTTCGTCCTGACATCTGGAACAAGTTTAAGGAACGTTATAATGTCCCCACTGTCGCAGAATTTTATGCGGCCACAGAAGGCACTTCGGGGTCATGGAACCTATCATCCAACGACTTCGCTGCGGGTGCGATTGGCCGGAATGGTGCTATTAGCGAAATGATCATGGGCGGTGGCCTGGCTGTCGTCGAGGTGGACCAGGAGTCGCAGCAACCATGGCGTGATCCTAAAACAGGACTTGGCAAAGCGGTGCCCCGTGGCGACCCGGGTGAGCTGCTGTACGCCATCGACTCTTCCGATCCCAAGGAGAAGTTCCAGGGCTACTTCAATAACTCGCAGGCTACGGAGAGCAAGATAATTCGCGATGTCATCCGGAAGGGCGATGCCTACTTCCGCACTGGCGACATGGTTAGATGGGACAGAAATGGCCGCTGGTACTTCTCTGACCGCCTGGGAGACACTTTCCGTTGGAAGAGTGAGAACGTGTCAACAAGCGAGGTGGGTGAAGTGCTGGGCTCGCACCCCGAGATCCACGAAGCCAATGTATACGGCGTGGCACTGCCTCACCATGACGGACGGGCCGGATGTGCAGCAATCGTCTTCAAGCGCCAGGTCGACTCTGGTAACACATCGACGTTGATCGAGCCCTCGTCAGAGGCCCTTGATAGTCTTGCTCAGCACGCCTTGAAGGGCCTTCCTCGCTTTGCCGCGCCTCTGTTCCTGCGCGCAACGCCAGAGATGCCGGGTACGGGTAACAACAAACAGCAGAAACATGTGCTCCGCACTGAGGGGGTCGACCCGTCCAAGGTCAGCGCTGAAGACAAGGTGTATTGGCTTCAGGGCGACAAATACGTCCCCTTTGAAACGAAAGATTGGGACCGATTGCAGGGAGGACAGGTGAAGCTGTGATATTTGGTTCCTTTTTTTTTTTTTATTGCTACTGTAGATACCCTTACTGCCTTTATCTATACACAATAAATATCATTATTTTTGACGTTGTATGACTATCGGCTTATTGAAGATGCCCCGATCTCCGAGTCGGCTTACTCCATGCGAACCGAAGATCCCCGCATTTCGGCGTTTTGGAGACGCCTTTTTGATATCAATAGCTTAAGAACCAATATCTTTCCTTCAATTGGCATCCTAAGCGTATGTATGAACACTACACCGTTAACATGCTCTTCCTAAGTCCAACCCTCCGTAGTACTCACCTCTACCGCAAACGCCTCTTTTCCACCTCCCCTGACAAAACTTCCGCCTCGTCTATCGCATCCTCCTTCCTCGAACGCTTCCAATCCCTCGGCCCCCAAACACGCACCCAAACCCTCGACGCAAACCAACTCCAACTCCTCACCCTCACCCTCAACCGCTCCTCCCTCTACCCAAACACCTCGTCCCTTTCAAATAGCACCATCGCGCCCCCGGCGGGAACACCGTTACCACCCGGCTACCATTTGGTATACTTCACGCCTGCATTTCTGGAGAATGAACTAGGCGCGGATGGCACGGATGTTTCATATAACCCTGCGTCACCGTTCACGCGACGCATGTGGGCGGGAGGAGAAGTACAATGGCCGCGCGGGACAAAAGGGAGGGTGAATCCGTTAAGAGTGGGACAGGAGGTTACGGAGATGACAAAAGTGCTGAGCGCGGAGCCGAAGATTGTCAAGAAAACGGGGGAGGAGATGATTGTTGTTGGCGTTGAGAAGGAGTTTAGGAATGAGGAGGGAGTTGCTGTTTTAGATAGACGGTGCGCTTACCCTACCCCAGGTATTCGGGCATAATATGCTGGACAGGTTGCTAACGAGAAGTAGGAACTGGGTCTTCCGAAAGGCTCTGTCAATCCCCTCTGCAGCATCTTCGTCAACAACGCCATCCTCACAGCAATGGACACTACCAAAACCCGCCTCATGCATAACAACTACATCCGGCAACACGCACACACGAACCCTCCGCCAAACACCCGTAACCCTATTCCGCTTCTCCGCACTCACATTCAATCCGCACAAGATCCACTACTCAGTTCCCTGGGCACGAGACGTCGAGGGACATAAGGATATCGTGGTCCACGGGCCATTGAATCTCATTTCCATTCTAGATCTGTGGAGAGACACAAGATCTTCTAATACCGAGGCGGATCTGGAGGCTCTTGTGCCGAAGAGTATCAAGTACCGCGCGACGAGTCCGTTGTATGCGGAGGATGAGTATCGGATTGTGCTAGAGGAGAAAGATGGGGTTGGGAGTGTGCAGATATTGGCGCTGGGGGATGTGGTTGGCATGAAGGCTGAAATCAACTGAACTGTTCCGGCTGTTTTACAAATATACTTGTGATATTGTAATGGACAATAGTAAAACGCTGCTGTCTGTTCTTGAGTATATCCGGTCTTGGCATCCCAATCGGGTATTTTCGATGCGCAAAAAACCTCCGTTGCGGTCCGCGTAGATACTCACATACATTGTACGCAATTGCCAATTGAACTGGACTATTCAAAATGAGACCATCACTCGCGCGTCCACTCTGCCGCAATCTCAGTTTCAGCGCCAGATTATATCCCTCGCGCATTGCCATTTCCCAATTACAACCACAACCACTCCAACATCGTCTCCAACCGCTTCAAAACCAACAACCATGCATACCACTACCACAAACCACCTCACGACGAACATTTTTCTCCCTCCCAGACCTCTCCTCCGTCCTCCCAAATAATGGCAACAACAATAATAACCGCACCCTAACCGCAACCCGAACCCTCCCCTACGCACCACAACCCCTCTTCACCGTAATCGCCTCCGTCGACTCATACTCCCAATTCCTCCCCTTCCTTACAGCATCCACCGTAACAGCGCGCGACCCAACCACAAAATACCCCACCACCGCCTTCCTAACTATCGGCTACGGGCCTCTCAGCGAGACGTTCACGTCGCGCGTGGATTGCGATCCGGAGAATTTGGTCGTTGAGGCGAGGAGTGGGGCGCGGTTTGGGGTTGACAAGAAGGGTGGGCAGGATGGGAGGGATTTTCCGGGGGTGAGTGAGGGGATTTTCGAGTACTTGAGTACGAGGTGGGAGCTTGTGCCGTTGCAGAATGGAAATGAGACAAGGGTGCAATTGAAGATTGAGTTTGAGTTTCGGAGTCAATTTCATGCAGCTGTAATGGGTGCTGTGGAGGGGCAGATGGCGGGGGTTATGATTGAGGCTTTTGAGAAGAGAATGAGGGAGGTTCAGAGGTAGTCTACCGTCTATTGGTTGGGATTGAAGATTGATGTCGTGATATATCCCAAAACGCTGTACATTTAGACCATAAGAAAAGAAGAACATGTAGATATAATACAATCAAGATAGAACATCACAACTCATCCCGACATTTTTTCAATTGATTCATCGCGTGAAGTCCAAAGTGCGCTCCCGGCTAGTACCAGACCTCTTCCTCGCATTCACGGCCCGGAAGTTGTCATGCACAACCTCCCAGTTGATCCGGTTCCACCACCGCTCCAGGTACTCAGCCTTGCCCGCAACACCGTAATCCATCAACCACACATGTTCCCAGGTGTTCACGCACAGAATGGGATGCACGTCCACCGCACCTGGTGCCAGGCTCCTCTGGTTTGCAGAGTGAGCACCCATCGAACCGGCATATTGGTTACCAAGAGGGGCATCGCGGGTGTGGGTGGCCATGTCGACGGATTGTCTCCGGGCGTACGTCGCCGGGTAGGGCGAGCCGGCGTTATACGTGCAGAAGATATGCATCAACCCTTCCCTCTCTAAGTTCTTTCCCAGCCACACGAATCCGGGTCCGAACATGGCATTGGCCGTGGCCAAGAAGTCGAGCTTCAACGATTCAACCGAGGAGCACGTGTCGTTGATGTCTTTTTCGAAGTCGGCAGGAATCTGTGTTTGAACGGGAGACTGGTGCGGTCAGTACGGGATGGACGAAAAGAACGTAGGCGGAAAAAGTCGCTCACCAGGCAGTTGAAGAAAAAGTGGTTGTTGTGAGCCATCGAGGCATGGTTGAATACGGACGCCATTTCCGCATGGCGGGAGTACTTGAACATAAGTTCGTAGGGTTTCAATTCAGCATCAGGGGTATCTATACACAGAGCCGATTAAAACAAGTTCCCATAGCTATTTTGCGAATCAATTGGCGTCCAATGGACATAAGACATACCCTGGGTCATAAGATTGAGCTTCTCGACCATGAGACTCTGGTACTGGTTCCATGACCAATCGAACGCATCATTCGACAATAATCCTTCAACGCCATTACTTTCGAATTGGGTTTGGTACGTCAACTGCGGAACAACGTGCAATGCTCGTGTCTGAAAGGGTTTCTAGTAATAGGCGGGACAGTCAGTTCCTCGCTTCCGCACAACCAACGCAATTGACCGGAGCGTACTTTGGGAATCGCAGAAGCCGCACGCAGAGCGCTCTGCGGCCGCATGAGCCGGGAGAACATGATGTGAAACTGGTGAGTTGCTGGACTGCTAAAACACCGTCGTTCGGCGAAGAGCTTCAAGTCCGCAGAATTTCCCTCGCGGAGGATGTCGACTGCCATTCTGGGACTAGTGTCGCTTAAATAAGCCATACACAGCGACGGCCAATCATTGGCCTGGGATCTACTTCTATCAACATCCAACCGCCAACTTGCTCTCGACAGACTTTCTTTTTCTGTACTCCTCTACGCGCCCGGATGTTTTGGCTTGCAGCTTAAGAAGCATCCTGCAACAATCGGACATTTTAGCGCTCAGATGCATCGTCATGAGAGCTACCACGAGCTCCATATGCTGTGTCTATTCCAGGAGGCCGGCGCTTGCAGTTGGCATTCCAGCCCAGTCTTCTTCAGAAAGACAATGTGTGAAATAGCACCGGCTGGCCCTGTTTCTCATTGTCTTTGGCTCTTTGTTTGTTTGTCTTCGGTGTCTTTCTTCTGTTGTCATTGTTAGGGTTCTTTCTTCCTTTCTCTTTGATTGAAAGTGATATATATCCCGAAGATCTCTGTTTTCGCAGCTGCATTAGAGATCCTGTGAGATATTCTTAATATGGCAAGGCTTAACCTCAGATACATGGCTGTACAGCCATCATTACTATTTCTCTGCAGTATCATCGTAACCACCATCACACCAGGCTGCGCCTTCGATCTGGTCAAACGCGCCGACACATGTCCGGAATCTTACGAGCAGTGCGACAACTCTAAATTTCCAGACTCCTTTTGCTGTCCATCATCGTCAACATGTATGAGTTTTGATGGTTCAAGTTCAGTCATTTGTTGTGAGGATGGCGAGGATTGCAACTCCATTGCAACCATCTCATGCGATGTGCAGCAACAGAATGCCACTCTTCATCCGAAGAGTCCGATCAAGACGACACGGTTAGATGATGATTTGCCCAAGTGTGGTGATTCTTGCTGTCCGTTTGGGTATGAGTGCAGGGAGAGCGGTGGGAGGAGCGCCTGTGTGTTGGATAGCAGTTCCTCTTCGTCATCTTCAGCTTCGTCTTCATCGTTTACCTCTTCGACATCAACATTTAGGACATTAACCAGAGTATCTACAACGCCTACAACATTCGAAACTACCGCAACTACCGCGATTGCCGCAACAGATGAAGTATCATCAACATCAGACACCATCGCCATCGTCCCAACGGCAGCCCCCGAAACCAAAACCTCCAAACAAAAATCCTCCTCCTCGAGCCCCAGCCCCAGCGCCCTCCCAGGTACAAACACCCTATCAAAATCAAACAACTGTTCCTCCTTCCCAACATCCGCCATCCTCGCCGGCTTCTTCCCCGGCGCCATCTTCGGGGCAGCCCTAGCATTCCTAATCCCATACTGCCTCCGAAAACGACGACAGAACCTCCCTGCTTCTGCAAAGGTAGCGCAGTTCACGGAACGAACGAGGAACGGAACATTACTCGGAATATCAGACCCAATCCCATCAGAAGACACAGCGATGCGGACGGATTTCCTCGCCTGCCAGAGCCCCAACATCAACAACGACAACTCCAACGGAATAAACAGCGGTATCCTCCGCCGCGCAAGCGAAGGAACCCGTTCCCGCCTGCACCGCACCGGCTCTCGCGTCAAGTCCTTCCTCAGCACCCGCCATGATCCAACCCTCGACTCCGACGTCCCCGTCGTCCCACCCTTACCTGTCCACGTGCATGACCCGCATGCACGGTCAACACCACGCTCGCCAAGCACAGAAATTATACGAGTCCATACACCACCGGGTGTATTCCAGACGAGGGGATTCCTGAAACCGGATCCGTATCCTGGGGCTGCAGCTTGGAGGGTGAATGCGAGGCCGGATACAACGTTTACGGAGATGATTGATCATGTGGGGTTTAGGGATAAGAGGGGAAAACCTTGTTATCGGGTTAGAGATGGAAGCGCGTAGATATCGTTGTGGGAGGTCATGTTCGTTATGTATTGTATGAAGGTGTTGGGTAGATGGGGGTTGGTTATTATTGTTGATATTGATATCCTTGAATGTATAATAAGAGTCCATTGAAAATATACCATTTAAACTCAAACAAGACACTCAAATAAGTCGATTAGAGTATATACAGTCATCTCACCTACCTTTCAACCCCCTAACAATCCTCTTAATCTCCTTCAACAACCCAACAACAAGCGGCACCCCAATCGGCCCCAACAACGGCAGATAAACAGCCACCTTATGCTCATCCGGGAAATACACCTGTCCCACCATACTCTTCTCAAAGAAGCTGCGTTCCGCCTCCGTCTCGGCTACCCGCGCATTATCCATGGCGGCGGAAAAGCGGCCTTCACGTAGATGGGTACACGCCGCGGAGAGGTGCGAGAGGGTTTTTGAAACAGATGCGGCGACTGTTGCGGGGATGGGGATTGAAGGAAGAGATTCGGTGAGGCGGGCTAGGGAGCCCATTGTTGAGGAGGCGGAGAGGAGGAGGGTTGCAGCGTGGATGCGGATGAGTGTTTGTAGACGGAGGGGGAGGGAGGTTGGTGTAGTGGGGGTACCCAGGAGCGTGAGGAGTTGGTGGGAGAAGGTAAGGAAGGCAGGACGGAGGGAGTCCTTGGATAGGTGTGGTGGGTTGGATAGATTTTCGTCAAGTAGGGGTGGGTTGAGGAGGAAGACGCCGCCCCATTGAGGGATGATCCAGCTTGTTGCAGTGTTCTCTTTCACGACCATGGGGGATTGGGATGGGCCAGGGACGTAGAGGAGGAAGTTGATGGTTGGGCCACTGCCGATGCTAGGACTCAAGGGCCATTCTGCGGCGTTGACAAAGGCGCTAAGATCCTCTTGCTTCAAGGTCCATGCTGATTGCGACTCGTCAAATTCAGGCAACGGTGCTGTAGGCGAAAAAGTCGCGTACAATTGAACTTGCGTGTCGATCGTGAAGTTGCTGATCGGGGAAAAGGCTTGCAGGAGCGGCGAAAGGTAACCCTCAATAGCTTCTTGAACCTCCCATGATGACGGCGCAGGTCCCGGGGTGAACAGCGAGAAAGCCAGATGATATGTATCCGCGTACTTCAACGAGCGTCTCAATCTCCGGCTGATATTCTCCGATAGTTGGGTATGGCCGTTGGACAAGATGTGCGCGATGGTAGCTTTCTCCTCGCTGAATAAGCTTTGCAACTCACCGGCAATAAAGGTCGACAAGGGTGAATTCGACGACGAAGGAACCGGGCTCTGATTTGGAGAGTAGAACACATCCAGTTGAGTGGTTTCCGGGCTTAGTTCCGATCTGGGTGTTGGCAGGTTGTCTTGCGGCACCAGACGGACAGTCAAGGCAGTGTCCGCTTTTTCATGCACTTCTTCCTGGATATCCCCAGTATTGTCTCCAATTTCTGTCAATTTCAATCGCAGATGATGGGCCGAGAACTCGTTAAGATCGTCGAGGGTATGTTGTGTCGTACGGAGGAGTAACTGCGCCTCGAGGTCTGGCATCGACGGAGCAGCGATTTGGATTTCCAGTGGGAAAACAGGACGGCAGCTCTGTATATACAGAATAGAAATTAGCGATTACCCGTACCAAAATTCCTGGTCAACCAACCTTGCCATCGGCCCAGTCGACCATCTCCTGGAAAGGCAAATGTGCTCTGTAGATCGACGTCGTCTTCCACCAGATAGGCAAACCCAGGAAAATAATTACAGCCCAAAAGGCCGCAATCACCTTGAACCTGGTCCGGGTAGTCTCTGGTTTCTCTGGGGGAGGGAGGCGCTGAGCGCTGGTCTTGGAGCTCATGGTGGTGGTGGTGGTGGAGGTTGCGGTGTTGTCGGTGTCGAAGGAAGTCAGCGGAGAAGACCCCAGGTCTTCAATCTTGGTGGTCATGACAGCATTATCTGATCGCGTGTATAGTACTGTAGTGTTTAGCGCAGTGGGTTGTTCCCAGTGCGATGTTGCTGTGGTTGTCCGGATTCAAAGCGGAGGTTAGCTCCAATATGGCTTGGCCGTAACGGGAGACAACCAGGACTACAGTGGAAACAACGTATATATGTTCAATGAAATTGCAATTGATCTGGGTGTATTATAATTCAATTTCAAGATCTATCCCAGGAGAAGTAATTCAACGCCTATGCCATGCTCCAAGTCTAGTCGTAAGGTTCAGTCGGGTATCTTAACAGTATACGAATCATAATCATGGGTCTAATACTCCTTCTCAAAGAGTTTCTGGATAGGTTTCGCGGCCTAGAACAGGTCGCATTAGCAGCGCTCAGCAAATTACAGGTCCATATGGCAATACGCACATCGATAAACCGCTCCAAATCCTGGTCCAGGCTAGCCAGGTCGTCTTTGCGCTTCTTGTTCTCTGCGATTAGAGCCTGTTTGCGCTTCAGCAACTCCTGTCGAGCTTGTTCGAGCTTCTCCCGTTCGGCATGTTCATGGTTGATGCGCGCGATCATAAGTTCATGTTCGTTGGATTCTTTATGTTCGGGGTGCAGCGCCAGAAACTCTTCGACGGGGATCAAGGGCAGTGAGAGGTATTTGTGACTGGACCTTGTTAGCACATCATCGAAGCATTTTTCCGTGTCCATGAACACACTCGTAAGACTCGCAAGCCGCAATCTCTCCTGTCAGGTGTCTCTGCTCATAGTACAGATTCTGTAGCTGGAGGTGTAACCGATCGATCTCCTGGCGCGCCTCTGCTGTCGATTGTTTCGTATCCCGAACCCCGAAGATGGCGTCACGATTCTGACCTCGGAGCTGAGCCAGGACAGCGAATAACTGTTTTTGTTGTCTAGATACTGCAAGAGCTGGGTTCTCTGGGGATTCAGACGAGACATCCGCCATGGGATTGAGCAAGGAGAGCAGCTTCTGACATTGTTCCTGAGTTTCAGCGCTGGTCTTCAGCACGGGCAACAAGGACGGATCGGTGACGATCTCGTTAATCGCCATGGTCGCGAACAAGAAGGAAAAGAAAGAGAAGACGGTGACAGCGAAAGGCGAAGATCCGAGGCAAAAACGAGGTTGACGTTATCCGGAGAAGAACTGGTGGGAAAACAAAAAAAAAAACGTGGAGAATGGAAAGCGCTGAATGGACTGTACGGAGTACTATGTTGAAGTATGACTGACGGATTCTCGAATAAGAACCGGATGTGAGAGCATGTACTATTACTTGTAGTGACTGTTGCAGTGAGCGACTTTTCAATACGAACCTCCGATCTTCTCCCCTCCAGCCAGCCTTCTTTCCCTCTTCTCTTTTAATTTTTACTTTTTCCCTCCTTCAGCCCTGCAGTTCATCTGCAAAAGTACCAGTTACTCCGGAGTATATTTGGTCTTCCTTGCTCGTTATTTGTTCTCTTTTCTCTCCTTGCTTTGTATTCTTTCCTTTTATTCTACCGCGGAATACCACCTTTTACTGTCTTTCTTGCCGCTGGGGTCCCCGATACTCAACCGGCGCCCGCCCGAACTCAACAAAACGGCCGCTAAATATATACAACCACTGTACAGCGACTATACTACAGGGCAACAAAGGGAATGCGAATCACATAATCCGAGTCATTCAAACGAAGAAACCCAATAGAATGGCTTGCTCCGCGCAGTCCATGACTATCGAGTCGTACCCCGATATCACTGATGTCGCCGATGTCGCCGCCTCTTCGGCTACCCCTCAAGAAGACACCTCATTGCTACGAGACCGGACGCGCAGGCATTCCTTTCACAATGCCAGGAAGAACTCCTGTGATTATGACGGGGATGCCGTTTACCTGAGGGTAAGTCTTGTGAATTCCTTGCCACCTGGTGAGGCGATTCTAATCCGAATTAGGTTGAACTCTTCCTCGCCGAATTGGAACGCCGCATGCACTGGATCGAACAATACCGGAAGTCACACATGGTTCAGATTGATGCCAGTCTCCGCAGAGGTTATGCGACACTCGAGGCGGTCAGGGATTCTTGCTCCCACGCCTCCGGAGAACTCATGGGCAGCGGCAAGAAGAGAGCCAAGATCTTGGTCGAGACCCTCGAAGGCCGCTACAATGAGGCTCTGGTGACAAAGGAGACGCTGGAGCAGAAGGCCCAGGCAGGCGTTCGTCTCATGGAGTCGTTCTTGTCCGAGCTGGAATCGCGAGCACATGCGGTCCGGGACCGTGGTATCTATGGTGCTATCGATGACGGCTGGAAGGCAATGGACTCGAAATTGGGTGAAGTGGTCGATGAAGGGATGGAACGGGCCCGACGAGCGAAGGACGCGATGCGGGAGAACATTGATCGTGCTATCGAACTGGCGCAGCAGAAACGATTGATCGCCTACGCCGATCTGCCTCACCCATGGCGCATCAACCCGCATATCCTCCAGGGCTATCGATTCAATTCCTCCAAGGTGGAATGCTTTACATCAGTTTTCTCCTTTTCCAATGAAATGGTGAACATCTGGTCGCACCTCATCGGTCTGTTCATCGTCCTGTCGGTGGCGTTCTATTTCTATCCGTTGAACCCCAACTTCCACCTGAGCACCAAGACCGATGTGACCATTGCCGCCGTCTTCTTCTTTGCTGCATGCAAGTGCCTGGTCTGCAGTACCCTCTGGCACACCATGAACAGCATTGCCAACCAGCCGCTCATGGAACGATTCGCCTGTGTCGACTACACCGGGATCTCCATGCTGGTGGCGGCGTCGATCGTGACAACGGAATACACGGCTTTCTACTGTGAGCCCGTTTCCCGATGGACGTACATCGTTGCCACCATGTGCCTTGGAGTTGGTGGTGTCGTTCTTCCGTGGCACCCGACGTTCAATCGAGCGGATCTCGCTTGGGCTCGTGTGGCATTCTACGTTACTCTTGCTCTGACGGGCTTCGCTCCTTTGGCACAATTGACATACACCAGAGGCTTTGCCTGGTGCTTGTATTTCTACGCCCCTGTTGTGAAGAGCATTCTAGTTTACTTTGCCGGTGCCTGTGTCTATGCTTCGCAAGTCCCGGAACGCTGGCGTCCTGGTTTGTTTGACTATGTGGGCGGTAGCCACAACATCTGGCATTTCGCCGTGCTTGGTGGAATCCTGTTCCATTATTGTGCGATGCAGGACCTCTTCGCTCATGCCTTCGTGAGAGCTAAGGGGGAATGTCCCAACCTGACCGCGTAAGGCGGTTTGTCAACAAAAATGCATATGACCGACTATGAGTGAAGATAAATGAACCAAAAGTATTGGACTCTTGCTAGATACGGATGGCCTGGTCTTCTCCATGCAGAGACTGCACGTTCTCTGTCCTGACCTTTTCTGTCACATCTTTTCTTCTTCTTCTTCTTCTTCTTCTTCTTCTTCTTCTTCTTCAATTCTTGCATGGATGGAGTATCATGGCATTTGCTTCCTTAGACTTTCGTTTGCTGCTTTACATTCAAGTCTTACCCTTTTCCTTCCGTCATTCTTTTTCTTTCTTTCTTTCTCTTCTTTTCATACTTTCATTCTTTCATATCTTTTTCTTGCCATTTTGCCAGTACATACGCATGGTCGAAATGTAGCTACGTTTTTCTTGGAACATACTTCCTGCAAATAATGAACAATTTTGGATATAACATGATAGTCCTCCTGGCCTAGCGTAGTATTGAAAAAATGATCTATTTTATTTATTCCTATGCATGTACTTCAAGAGTGCTGACGACTTCAATTCGCAGGTCCAGCATGCGCATCGAATCCAGTTCTTGGTAGCGCCTTTTCTAAAACGGCGAGTATAAGGACCGGGTAAGGCTTTATTTAGGTGCCCACGATGGTCTTCAGTAGCCGACACGCGTTCGCGCCCTAACATTGCAAAATATGGTCTTTCGGGTATCACATGGTATGTGCATTCTCCTGGGCTTCTATGATGAAATCACGCGTCCTTCTTGTCCTCAATGGCTGTTTCACGCTTTCTGAAATGACCCTGCATCCAGCAACGGTACATCTTGAGCTTGCGGTTCCGGTTGACAATCAAACGGCGATCAACACCCAGGTTCAGGATCTCGAAGAGACCATCATTTTGGCCGGTGCAAATAGGTTGGGAGGGTTCAGCGTTCTCCTGCTTCTCTTCAGACTTGTTCTCGTCTTGAGTGGTGTCTTCTTGTGGGCGTTCGGTCTCGGTTCCTGGTTTGGTGACTTCGTATTCGCTCTGGTCGACAAACGGAATGCCCTTCTTTGGTGTCCATTCACTCCATATGTACTCCAATTCGGACTTGTCGAAGAAGTACACACGCGTCCCGTCTCCGCGAACATAGAAGTTGTCTGCCAGATACCGGCCCTTCTTGAAACGCACCTGCGCCAGGTCTCCCCGGCCATAGTCACGGAACAGAACCTGACCACCGGGTTTCAACACACGGTGGATGTTACGCATAGCCTGATCCCACTGGGTAGGATTGAGAGCTGAGAAGATAAAGATCAACACGACGACATCAACCGACTCGTCTGTCAACCCCGGAGGCAGCGAATCACTCTCCTCACTCTGCACAGCAGCCACATCCCACACATCCGCGGTGATATACTTGGGATTATAATGCTCACTTTCCCTCATAACCTGCACCGCCGTTTTCGAAAAATCACACGCATGAACCCTCAGCCCCTCATTCTCATTATTCACCACCAACGGAAACGCCGTATTCCCCGCCCCAGCCCCAACCTCCAACACGACTTTCCCTCCCGCATCAGCCCTTGTCACCTCCGCGAGCACTGGAAACTCCTGCCTCAGCCACTTGCGATCCTTGAAGAAATTCGCCGTGTTGTTCTTGTAAAACAGGTTCCACCACTTGGCCGGGTCTGCATTGAAGCGCCAGCGGTCGAAGTCGGAGACGGGGGATTCGCGCTGTTTGGAGTATTGGACTTCAGCAAAGGCTTTGTATTCGTCGTCAGGCTCGACGTGGTCCCAGGCATTGAATTCGAAGACGTTGTCGCCTTGTTCCAGATAGCGCGAGCCGAATTGGAAGGGATCGGTGCGTTTGAGGTTGTTGGAGGGGTCGTGGGAGCGGTGCGCGGGGATTTGGGGGGGTTCGGCGCGTTGGGCAGCGGTAGTGATGTCGGAGGGGATGGTTTCGGGCTTGAGTTCCTGGGTGTCGGGGGGTGGTGATGCAGCTGCCGGTGTCATTTTGGCGGTTGTATTGGTACAAATATTCTGCAGAATGGTAGTGAATACAGGCGGGGATGAAGAGAAAAAAAAAGTTCCTGTCAACCTCAGGCATCAATCTGGGGAATCTTATCAGCAGTGAATGCTCAACGAATCGGAATACAATATGAAATGTGACTGCCTTGCCTGAGGCTCTCTTATTCACTGAGAAGGATTTACTCTTCGGTCCTCACAGCCCCATCCTTTTCGATGTTTTTTTTGTCATTTTGCTTTCTCATCGATATTGCACATTTTACATTCTTCATTCTGACTGCCATCGATCAGATTATCTCATTTTGTGCATGATTGAGCCCTCATCTATACTTGCAATCGACTGCGGAGCTCAGACCAGCCTCAGGCCCGCATCGATCTATTACCTACTAAATTGACATTTTGATTGATCCTCTACTTCAGTTTGAAACGGCGAAATGGGACTCTTCAGTGGTTTTTGCTGCTGTCTTCCCCGCTCCCAAACTCCAACTCCGGACATGGTAGAACAAAGTCCCGCTAGACCAGTTCCTCTTCAGAGCGAACAAAATGACCAGTCCCAGAGCCATATTCATAGCCAATTTCCCAGTGGGATGGTCGCTTACACTGGCAATCTCAATATCAGGAATGATGAGGGTTACGCACCCACCACTCCACTTCCTCGGTATACGCATCGTCCCATGAGTATCCGAGAGAAGACTATCGGAGGGCACATGCTATCTTCCTCCTCAGAATTGGGACCAGAATCAAGTACAAACACGCCCTCAGACGAAAAGCACAGGTATCTCTATGAATACGACCATCGCGACTTCTGCGACAGAGTCACAGCCGACGACGTCTCCTCAGCATTCTCCTTTCAGAGCAGCTACGGTAACACCTCGACCGCGACACGGGAGACACCCCCTCCGCCGTATTCAGCTGGTGTCTCGCCCACGCCATCGAGGAGGACCACTGTGTCTGTATCGTCTGCGATATTGCGACAGCAGCAGATGGTGAATATTGCGCAGCCGCAGCCGGTGTTTCAGCGGCCGGAGTGGATGGTGAGGAGTCCGAGGTATAGTGTTGATGTTGGAGAGGAGGTTGGGTCGAGGAGGTTTTCGTGGGAGTCAATAGGGTTGTGATGGGTTGGACGGACTGGACATGCTTTCTTCATTGCTGTTGATAATATACGATCGATACATACTACTAATATTAATCTTAATACTAATAATGGATGGATACGGCATGGAATGATGTACTACTACTATTGCATAGCCAATGTTTAATTGAACGTTCTCTTCTAATCAGTTCTTCATAGCAATCGATATACAACGCGGAACAGCCCCACACTGCCAGAAGCTACTCGAACGTCACCTTTTCTCCATTCTTCAGCACTACACCAGCATTCTATCTTCACCTTAGCCATCCACCCCAGACTAAAAACCAAAATGGCCGACGAAAAACCCCCCACCCCTGCCGAAACCGCCGCCCGCGAACAAGAAGAAAAAGACCGCAAGGCCCGCGAAGACGCCGAACAAGCCCAACTACCCTACAAATGGACCCAGACCATCCGCGACGTCGACGTTACGATCCCTGTCCCCGGGAATTTGAAGGGTAGGGATTTGGATGTTGTGCTGGCAAAGGATAAGATCAAGGTTGCTGTGAAGGGGCAGGAGGCTATTATTGAAGTATCACCCCTCCACTACCTACCTATACCAAGCCATAACAGAAAACAAGAGCTGATATTATGTTACCGTGAAGGGCCAACTCCCCCACCCCATCTTAACCGATGAATCCTCCTGGACCCTCGAAACCACGCCAACACCCCCCGGCAAAGAAATCGCCATCCACCTCGACAAAATCAACAAGATGAACTGGTGGGCACACGTGGTAACCACCGCACCCAAGATTGACGTGAGCAAGATCACGCCCGAGAACTCGAACCTGGGTGATTTGGACGGACAGACGAGGGCGATGGTCGAGAAAATGATGTATGATCAGCGGCAGAAGGAGATGGGGAAGCCGAGTAGTGAGGAGCAGAAGAAGATGGAAATTTTGAGCAAGTTTCAGGCGGAGCATCCTGGTATGTTTTCTTTTGATATTCCGGGCCGTTGGAATGTGGATTTGCTAACGGGTGTAGAAATGGACTTTTCGAATGCGCAGATTGGGTAGGTTGGTTGTCTTGGTATGAGTAACGAATTGCAGAATCATGCCGTTGAATAATATTACCTTTATGCTTCACGTTGTTCTTGTTCATTCCAGTGTTTTTTACTACGTCACTGCGGTATATGGCGCGATTGAATGACATGACCTCTATTCCTAACCTATAAACCGAACATAACACATAGTTCCCATATATCCACCTGATAATCGCGGATATCTGACTCAAACAAATAAAGCCTGAACACATACATCCCAGACTAAATGCTCCCTGCGCATCCAGACAGATCAGTATGCAGAAACATGGCCAGGACGCCGTGAACACCACCTGGTGCAAATGGCCATAATGCACTCCTTAACGAACATGACAATAAAACCGACAAGATAATGAAAAATGCGGAAAGAAATGCGAAAAATCAAGGACTCAAGATCAACCCGACAGTCCAATATCCTCAACCTGCTCCACAGATACCCCCGGCTGCTCCTGCTCAATCGCATCGAAGAATTGCCCTGCAAACTCTGCAATCTCATTCGCAAGTTTATCCTCAAGAATCCCCTCCAACACTCGCATGTCTTTCTTCCACTTCCGCTCCCGTCGTGCCTTTTCTTCGATTAGTCGCCGGCACGTCCCATCTCGCTCGTAGATTCGGGCGCAGTTCGGACAGAGATAGTTCGATTCGCAGTACGAGCAGTTGCAAGGCGGGTTTCGCGAGACGCAGCCTTGGCACACGTTGACTGAGCAAGATGTGCATTCGAAGAGGAGGCTGCCGCAGCGTTGGCGGTGATCGCCTACTGCACGGTGCTGGGGGCAGAAGAATGACTGGCATCCCTGCCATTTCGGGGGTTCCATTGGTGAGTCGCAATAGAGGGATGACGGGGACGAAGAGCGAGAGCCATTCGAGTTCGAGGCGGAGAAGCTCCTTGAGCCGCGCCGTACGAGCTTGCCAGACTCAGTAGGATCTGTATTCGGGATTACAGGAGTATTTGCTTCAGTCAGATCATCGCCCAGCTGGTCATCCGTGAAGCTGCTCGTGGTCGAATCAACAACGCGCTGTGTCCGATAAGGCAGATCAAATCCAGAAGTGGAACTTGCTTGTGGAAGATTATTAAAAGAGTCAGTGCCATTTTGTTCTTGGATGGCCAGCTTTTCCATAGCAAGATCGCGATATCCACATATCCGCAGACGCAGCCCCCGGAGGTCGTGTTCAATGCACAATGGCTTCGAGCATGTCTTGCAATGGACTTTCCACTGAGGGGAATCATAGCATTCCTGACACAGATTCCGCGGGCAGGGCGAGATTTTCCGATCTGGCGGGCCCAATAACCACTTCATCATGGCGATGTGTCCCGTCTCGAGTGAGTAATCCGGTTTCTTCGGATCACCGTAGGCATACTGGGGGAACGTCTTGTTGAACTCATTGTATGAATATTCGACATCCTCCCAGCCCTGTCCTCGGGGCAGAGGAACGGCTCGCACTTGATCAACTTCCCGATTGGGAGTGCCAATGCTGATCCCACCGCCTCCGGAGAAGATGGGTTCTGTGCAACACCAATGGAACTTGAGGGTGGGATACGAGCTGGGTTGGTTTGAAATGTAGGAGACACTGTGTGCTGGGTCCTGCATGGAACAGGGCGAGACAGCCGCTCCCGGTGCCCACCAGAATGGCTGGGGAGCATCATCTACAGATGCCGATGACCGGGATGTGCGATGGACATATGGTCTCTCGTACGCACAACTTGCACAAAGAGTCTTTCGACATCCAATGCAGTGCATTAGGATGCTGCATTGCTCACACCGCTCCGGAATCACCTCCAAGCAATTGTCACACCGAACGTTCTCAACGAAGTGTGTGTGGCTCTGACGAAGATGGGCAGGTATGGTCTTGCCTTCACCCGGATCGCTTCCTTCTCCAGTCCCCAACGCTTCGCCAAATGCCCCAGTCTCGCTGTGCTCCCATAGTTTTCCATCCTGCTTTGAAGACTGGCTTCCCTGGTCCACAGAACCAATCCAATTTTTGGATCGCCAAAGCCGGTCAAATACCACCCAAACCTCCGCAGATCCCTGGGGAACTCTCATTTGGACATATCCCCTTCGCCGAAAACACCGTCCTGCGGGGGTAGAACACCAAGCCGTATCCGTCCAGATACCCAGCTTGTGGCAAAGAGTCACCAACTCATGCGTTGGCTCTGAGTCGGAATCCTTTCTTTGCAGAGAAGACGTAAGATATGGCCTCCGTCGATGATGACGGCATCGATAGGTGTAGAGACTCTTGAGAGCAAGCGGCTGTGTAGCAGGTGAACTTCCGATATTCCGTGCCATATCCACATCGTATTGTAACCCAAACATGGTAAGATACGGAACAATATGGTACTTTAGCGAGACATTCTTGCATCCCCGAACAGAAAGATGCTCCAGCGTCTCCCGTCGTGAATGCAAGACCGTCGAGATCAGAATCTGGCCTGACACAGCTGTATTATCCAGTTCCAAACTCCGCAGGCACGGACTGCACGGAATAGCCACCGTCATCAACAGTTGATCGAGGGCATACGGACGTGACTGGCGTTGACCCTCCGGATCTAGATGGCCGGGGAGGACGACTCGGACAGGCGGCGGCTGCGTACCGGATGGGTAGTATAAGCGGAACGAGAGGTATTTCCATGCCGTCGGGTAGGATTTTAGGAAGGATCGAAGATATCGGGAGGTATGGTAGAGCTGTAAGATGGAATCCGTAGGAGACTGGAGTAAAAGAGATTCAAGAATGGGAGCATGCGTGGTAATCACTCGTTCAAAGGTTGATAGAGATCGCTGAGCCGGAGCCGCCAATTGCCCCAGGGTGGTTTCCACCAGGCCCCGTTGCTTATCTTCCACCATGATGCTGCTGTACGACTGTAACCTGTCTGTAGATGCCGGGTTGTAAATGATAGACATAATCCTCTATTTTCTCAAGCTGAGAGTCGGAAAAGTGACGCGAGATCGCGAGCACGGCGGAAAATGCCGGAGACGCAGGACATCATAAGAAAAGGGAAAAAAGGAAAGAAGGAGAAAAGATACGCAAGGAGAGGCGTGTCTTCCTTTTACTTTCTTCCTTATAAGCAGACGATGGGCGACATGGAGAAAGCCATCCTGAATTGTTGTTGGACGGTGTATGAAAGGAAGTGAGCGTGCCTTGTTGGGGTGTGTGCCAACTCAACGGGCGTATCATGTGATATGTTGCTTTTGCTGCCAGACAACAACAAAAAAAAGTCTTAGGAAAGAAGATCAGGATTCAATTATTCATTTAGTGGCACCTACATTCAAATGTCTGTTGTCCATGTGGCTTCAATTATTAGGGTATCATACGCCCTGCGGAACTCCTATACAAGTACTATATACACAGGATGCTAAAGTCAATGCTTGTCTATTGATTCTCCCACGGTGTATCCCCTTGCAATACCCTTGCGTCCTTCCACCACCAGTGTGCTATCCCGATCATCCTCCTCGTCGTCATACCGGATATCGAAATCACTGCCCAATCCCTTCCACGTCCGCTGGGATCGTAGAAATTCCGCCCCTGGAGAAACGGCCCCGCCGATCATGGCAAGATCGCCTTTGGCCCGTCTGGCTAACGCCCGAGCAGCATTCGGACCACTACTCGCCACCGCAGCATCGAGCTGGGCAGAAACGCGGGGTGCAGAATCCCGCATCGGACGTGAGTGCGAGACGAGTTTGCCAGTACGCAGGTCAAATTCTGGAGGTGCGGATTCGAAGTCCTCATCCTCATCCACCTCCTCGTCCTCGTCACCGTCGGCCGTACCGTTACTTTCCGAAGGAGTTTCGGCCGGTTTATCAAGGATGGCTTGAAAATCACTCTGCCATGCTCCTGTCCAGACCCGCTCCGTATCCCCCTGGAGCGTCAATTCCAACTCATACGGGGTGATAACCGGTTTCCAGAAATCTTTGCTGTCCACCAGGGAGCTCTCCCAGCAGCCAATGACCACCCAACCGCCAATCTCACTGAAATTAGCGACCTTAGCCGCGTTCAGCTTGCCAACCACGAACATGTAGCTCTTTTTGCCCGCATCCGCAATTTTTTGCTTGACATGCTCCACGATATGAAGATAGTTCTTCACACTCAGGGTGTTAATCAAGATACCGAAAATAGGGACGGTGTTCAACGAAGTCAATATAGCGTACCGTCGCCGCAAAGCAGCCGCCGTCGATGCCTCTAGTGGCTTCACATAGTCCTCTTCCTTCTCTGCCTTGTCCGTGGGATAAATATGGATCGCAGTAACCCGAGATGCAAGGGTCATAAGGAGGGCCGTTGGAGGGTCGGAAATATGGAAGAGCTGCCACTCTGACAATGAATCAGGGCTTTCGCGAACAGACTTCGGCACAGTTCGATTGGGAATGGCTGAAGACGGGTCGTGAACGATCTCCGTAACAAACAGGTTTGAGTATCCCTCCTCCGTCAGTCGGGCATACACACTGGGAAGGTGGTCTGCGTAAATCACATCCGCCGCCAGAATCACCTTTGTAGATGGATCTGGGTAGGTAGCCTTGAAGGCCCGAACAACCGGCTCGATGGGCAGCGACTTGAGCGTAAACACATAGATGACAGGCAATCTGGCCGTTGGCGACAAGCACGACCGTCCGTAATGTACCACCACATCCGCATTCACATGTTCCGCAGCCACTTCGTCGACACAGCAGGTTCCGTAGGATGTATCGGCCAGGATGTACAGTTTCGGCGTCTCGTCCGCTGGATCCTTTACCTGAAGGCCAGCCACAGACTGCACCAGATTACCATTCTCTGTTCCATTTGAGTGACCGTTTGCGCCGTTGCTGGTGGTGGTTGGCGCAGGGTTCAGTCCTCGACTGAGTAATTGGAACACTCGTGGGGCATCTGGGAGCATGTCATCGGGGAATTGTAACGCAATTCGCTTATACCGGGCCTGGCGGATCTCTTTCAGCGTGCGCTCGATATCATAAGTTATGCAAAGCTCTTCGTCGGACGCGATGCATTGGGGATCGTGGGAGACGACGGGTTCGGTGGCTTCGAGGATTCGATCATCGGGGGTGGATAGCACCGGTGCTGCTTCCATTTCTGCGCCCATAGCTAAGTAAAATAACCAGAGAGGTGCTGTATAACCTCTCTTTTCTCCCAAATGTTGTTTGTTGGGTTGAGAAATGATGTTGGCTGACGAAAGGAAATTTTTTTTTCGGCGAAATCCCCCACTTCACCCCGCCATGCGAATAGAGCCAATGGCACGGGTTGTGATTAACATACAGGAACTGATAGTGCATATGTACTTAATTATTTTATATTGCATGCTCTTTTACCAGGGGTAGACTCATTGATATTTACAGATCATCTTACACTAATCTAATATTTACAGATCTGCCCGCGCGGGTTCTCCAGCCCAAACTCTGCGAATCAACTCACGAATCGGACCACGCTCAATCGGCCGCGGGTTCCAGTACGGGTTGCTCACGGCAATATCAGCAGCCTTATCAACGTCATCCTCCTTCATTCCAAAGTCCTTGGCTCCCCGCTTGACCTTCAGCTTCTCCAGCAGGACATTCAGCCCATGGATAGCATCCCCGTTGCTCTCGGGGAGCGCATCTGCCAGCTTCTTCATGGCTTTGGGGATGTTGGGTGCATTGTACGAGATAGCATGCGGCAGCACGGCGGTGTGAGTCTCTGCGTGGGGCAAGTTAAAGCTGCCTCCGAGGGTGTGGCAGAGCTTGTGATGGATGGACATGCCCACGCTGCCTAGACAGGTTCCGCACAGCCAGGCGCCGTAAAGGGCCAGGGAGCGAGCGGATTTAGAGGATGGGTTCTCGACGATTTCGGGGAGAGAACTGGCCAGGGCGCGGGTTCCTTCAAGGGCCATCAGGTTGATGACGGGGTTGGTGTTGCGGGCGTAGAGGGCCTCGACTGGAGACATCATTAGCTAGATGCGCTTTTAGCTATAAATAGCATTAAACTTACCAGCATGAGCAATGGCATTGACACCACTCGTCGCGCTCATCCCCGTGGGCAGGGTCATGGTCAAGTCGACATCATAGATTACCGTCCCGGGAAGAATCTTAGGATCAGACTTGGTCTTCTTCACTCCATCCGCCGTCTCTCCAAGAATAGGCGTCATCTCGCTTCCCGCATAGGTCGTCGGGATACAGATATGTGGCACACCTGTGCGGAAGCCAATTGCCTTTCCCAAACCAATAGTGCTGCCACCTCCGATGGAGATGACCGAATCAGCGCCCTTCTCTTGCGCAAACTTAACGGCCGCGTCGGTGACATGTGTGGGTGTGTGCATCGTAGCATCAGAGAAGATGCCTGCGATCTGGTCCTTCAGGACATTCTTGACGGTCTCGGCCTGGCTGGTCTGCTGCGGTGTCGAGAGGACCAGAGGCAGCTTGAGGTTGAGCCGGGCGATCTCATCGGGGAGTTTCTGGATAGTGCCGCTGCCGAAGATGACCCGGCTGGGGTTGGCGTTGTATTCAAATGAGTCCATTGTGTAGATCTGCGTGGTGACGAGCAAAAGGTGGAGGAGAGAAGGAAGAGGACAAAGAGGAGACGCTAAATAAGACCCGGCGTTGCTTGATCATCATGAATAATTCTAATCGCAAGCCTTGAATTTATCTCTATCCTCTCTCCACATGCTCTTCCGTGGGTCTCGTCGCGGGGCTTTGAAGCTTCGGCAGTTGAGGTGAGGTTCGGATTTCCGGATATGGCTTTATTAATGAAGTTGTAGAACAGTGGAAAAATTCCGCTCACAAAGAATAGCACAAAGAATAGAGTAGAAGTGCATAATGATAGCTTTATGTATTAGAAGAGCTAACATTTGTCTATTTACGTCTACTTCATACTCCTTTGATATGTGCTTGTAGTCCGTAGACTCGTATCGATGCTTTACAGCTATGCAATTTCAAGATAGGGTATCAATCAGTCGAGACCATCAAATGCCATAATGTGCTGTCCTCCCTTGCGGTCCTTGCCCTTGGCCTTCTTTCGCTTCCGGCGGGACTTGTCACCGGATCGACTCTCACGATCGCTGTCATCTTCCGAGTCATCGTTGCTACCTTCATTGTCACTACCCATCATTTCGACGTCGCCAGGATCTTCAGCGTTAAGAGCTTCGTGCCAGACTTTCACCACCTGGCCACCACCGCTGACCATGCGACCCTCAGCATCAAATCCCAACCCCACAACGCCTTCGGTCTCATCGTGCATAACGGACGATACAACCTTGTTGGGACCAATGCCGACGAACTTGACTACACCAGTGCCCACACCAACAGCAATCATCTTGCCCTTTCCAAGGTCATCTGGGACGACACTAATGGTTTCCAAGGTCTCCCCCTCAGAACCAGAACGGTCGACGTAAATCCGCTCATCTTGATCATCCCAAGCGCCCTTCTCCCAGAGCGTTAACACTCCGCTAGAACCACCGATAATAACTTTTTCACCACGGCTGCTTCCGCTGGATGGCAACCCGCTAATGTACGTGGAGCTGATCAGTTCTTCCTCCTGATCTTCACTGCGCATCATGACTCCGCGTCGTAGATCAATTACGGCCAATGTTGTGCCTCCGGTCGAAACCCATTGCTTGCTGAAGCCTGATGTACTGGTATCCGACGCCGGTAGGGGAGTGAGGGAAGAGATGTAGTCGTCGTGAGGGTGGTGTGATTGTTCCGGGCGCGCAGAAACAGATGAGTAGGGTCTGCGAAGGTCATAGAGATGCAGTGCGCTTGAGTCTGTAGCAAGGAGAAGAGTCTGAGGGGACAGGGCATGGACGACTGTTGGAGCATCGACGGAGCTGCAATGTAGAAAACAGCACTGTTAGCCAAGCCATTGAACTACAAGAACGTATAATATTTATTGAAGATTCAACTGGTAAAAAGAAACTAACCCATCTTTCTCTGTGGGAATCGCAATCTTGTTTTCCACAACTCCGGTCTCCGCCTTTGCAGCTTTCACCAAGCCGTCTGTCCCTGCGGAGTACAGCGTCTCCCCGTCAATGCCAAACCCTAAGGTTCGACAGCTGCCCTTGTGCCGTCTTGTCCTCCACATAGTGTCAATATGACCTTTGCCATTCCGCGATGACGAGTTCGACGCGACATCGTCGTCGTCGCTGTTGGCCTCGTCCGACGGAAGTCGAAAAGTTTGCACATGGCCGGTTGAGAGTCCGACGGAGACAATGGGCTCTTTGGGATGAAGGGCCTGTGTGAATAAGTCCGCAGACAGCGGAAGTGTGCAGACTGTGTCAAACATAGCGTGGAAGAGTTGCAATGGTTTTTTTTTTTTTCTTGCTTTCAACAGCAGCTCCGAGTCGATTGCCCTTTTTAGTGAATCCGGACCGAGAATGTTCCGGCGCATTTGTACGGACTACGGCGCAACGGGAACAGAAACTTGACAGCCAAATTTGATTTCTAAATAGTTAAAAAAGACAGACCGAAGAATATGATATAATATAGGATGCTTGAGAATCCCCCGAATATACCACTAACAGAGTATCGGTTCATGCATGCCTCGATATACGCCGATCAAACTACTTACGACGAAGCAGAAAAGGTCGAGTTGATGGCTCCGTACTTGATACCTGAGAAGGTCACCGTGGAATCGGCAGCGCTCTTCTCAACATCGCTGGGAGCGCCAGAGTCCTTGGCGCAAGTTCCACGCTTGACACCAGGGTCACTCTCAGTAGCATTGGTGGGGTAGGAACTGTCGAGCCAGAGCGCGTTGGCATAGTGGTCATCCCACAGACTCAGGACAAGGACCATGCCGTTGGCCATAGCTTCGCCCATCTTTGAGAGGCCTCCCTGCTGCGCGAAGACGTCATCGTCACCGAAAGCTTTCTTCTGGGCCGTGCAGAAATCGGAGGTGATGGAGTTGCCTGTGACACCGTCGATGTTCGAGGCAGCGTTCGCAATGACCTTGCCGTCTTGAACGTAGAAGCGCTTGATCTCAGAAAGGGTGCCAGAGTCGGTACCATCATCAGTGATGAATTGGGTCACCACGGTCATCTTCTTGGTGGTGTCGACGATCTTATTCGGGCCAAAGTATGACTCGTTGCCCATACGGAACGGGTTGAAATCACAGCCGTCAGGGTCACAGTTTCCTCCATAGCGCTCGCCGGAGTAGGTTCCGCCGCAATTGTCTCCATTGCACATGGTCTGTTCGAGGTCGCTGCAGGGGTGGGGTGTGACAGCCGTGGAGATCTTGTTGGCCTCCCAGATATCCAATTCGGGGCAGCAAGAGCCATGGTTGCCAGTGCCGGCATTCTTGTCATTTTCTTGGGCCTCCCAGCCTTCGACGTTGCCCTGTTTTAGTTGTAAGCGATGAGAATCCGGGAATTCAAGACAGGATATTTTACCTGGCCATTAATGAATTTCATATCCCTTGGGCACTGTGAATCACAGTATCCGGTACCATACTTGGCACCAGCCTTGTTGCCATCGTACTTGGAGAGTCCACCGTCCGCATCCATGGAGCTGAAGTACAAAGCGCCGTTCAGACCACAAGGCAGCTCTGAGACATCGACGTCGAAGGTGAACTCGGAATTGGTCAAGTTAAACAACTGGTAGGTACTGTCATCCTCCATCAGGTACAACCGCGATCCCACATTGGAGTCTTGGACGAAAGTCAATGTTAGGGCGTCGCCATCAGAGCTGATACCATAGGTGCCCTCGTAGTCAGCTCCGTCAACGGCGCAGTTTTGAGCACAAGTCTTGTCATCAGGGCAAAGGCTCTCATCCCACTGTATTTCTCTGTTAGTCACGGTTCTATCTTCTCAACTTGACAAAAACTTACCGAGTTACCGGTGTAGCAGTTGTCGTAACCATCGGTCGAGTGGACCCAGCGCCAGTTGGCATCAAGGACCACAGAGCCTTTCTGCTCCGTGCAGCCATCCGCCGTACATTTCTTCCAGTTCAGAGAAGGGTGATTCTCTTCCTTTTGCGTCCCAGCCTGCTGGGCGCTGGCAACTGCCAAAAGGGAAGAGAAAAGGAGTGCGCGGTTATACATATTTTGAACTAGAAGATAGTATAAGCAAAAATAGAGAAGAAAAGAATGGAAGTCCTTGTTATCTGGCCTGCAGAGCTGGTTGAATGATCCCAAAGCTAGGAGAATCTACATCTTCTTATACACAACGAGATGCCCTGGGCCCGTTCCATTCTATTTGATACTGCGACCCGCTACTCTCGTTAATTGACTCGTTTCAAAATGATAGATATTGCTCCTTTGTCTTCGATATTGTCAACTAGTAATGGATCCGATCTCTTCAACTCGATTTAGTCTTTTGATTGGGTTGTGTGAGCAGAGCTCCTACTCGTTTTCAATATAGGGCGTGCGGGCGGCGCTCCAAACTATCCGGTTAATTTTACCCCGGATAAACATAGAAATTAATTTGAAGACCCGGATGTGGTCGATCTCAGTTACTTCTTGGACTTTGTTCCGGGGTGATATGGATGTGCTCAGGCTCGGATAGCAGTCTAAACCTAAGACTGCTTTGACACTTAGCCTTCCCATAGCGGTAACAAATGTAGAGTCTATGTAAGATTGTATATGGTCTGTTCCTGTCAGGGACGGATGCTGGCTATTCATGCGTGGCCCGATGAGAGTTGATTAACTTATTCCCGACACTTATTGACCTGGCATCTGCAGGGACCCAAACCTCAGGGTGTAACGGAAACGATAGATAAGATGAAGGATCGATAGATCATCTATTTCTTCTCACTGTACCTGTAGATCTCCAGAATCTAGTGTGACACTGTCCATTGAGCTGAATATCTTGATATGAGGTTGTCTGAAGTTGAATATGCGCCCTATATTGATTGTCGGCTCCGGATAGTGGCGGTGGATAGATTAGTCTCGAGAGCGTCTCTTTGGCCCTACCAGGCAAGGATGCGCCCAAGAATTTCAATTGATGTTTTGAATTGAGTTCACAAACATCTTGTCTAGCTTTTTATATTTTAGACGGCGGCGTTGTATCCCTGACACTGTCTTGTTTCAGATATCTAGCAGCGCTTACCGCATTGGACCTTTCTGTCACATTTATCCATTATAATGCTCTCAGTACGATATTTGCTATGGACTCTGCAGCATTTGGCTAAGACATATTTATACGTATCTCCATAGTTGACATTTAACCCGGATAGGAAACATGACGTCAATTCGGCTGGTCCCTCGGCCCGATGTTTTCTCGCCGAGGCTTTCCTCATCCGGTCTTTCTCCTTCTCTCAGTCAGGGACTGGCATCCTCAATTGCTTTTTGTTCGGTATTGGATTAATTGTATAATATTTTTTAGAGGAAATACTACATACATAATGTCCTGGTACAGCCAGACTGCCGACTTCCTGTCCGATTCCTTCTCGAATCATCGAGCCCAGGTCCCCCTCCTGGCCGCAACCGGTGCAGCATCGTTTACTCTAGGCTTCCTTCTTCGCTCCATTGGTTCAGATTCGCACGCTGAAGGAAAGATCCTTCCCTCCCCGCGATCGACTGTTTTACCCGGTCTCTCAGATGAAGAAATTCGTGCTCTTCCGTTGCCGGCCGATGTGCTCCCCGGAGCCCGTGATATATTGACCCCATATGGATCAATCAGGGCCTACGAATGGGGCCCTGAGGATGGACCTAAGGTGCTCTTTATCCATGGCATCACTACTCCGTGTATCGCATTGGGCGGTGTGGCACACGCTCTAGTTGATCGCGGCTGTCGTGTCATGTTGTTTGACCTGTAAGTGCTTTCTCCAGGACCCATTGAGACTTGGTCCCTAACAAAAGGCAACCGCCAGATTTGGACGAGGCTATTCCGACTGTCCGTCAGACCTCCCTCAGGACGACCGACTGTTCTCGACACAGATCTCTCTTGTATTAAACTCGTCCCCGATTTCGTGGACCGGTGCTGGATCTGGTAAATTTTGCCTCGTGGGTTATTCTCTCGGAGGCGGTATTGCTGCGTCCTTTGCGTCTTTCTTCCCCCAACTTCTTTCGTCCTTGGTGCTACTGGCCCCATCCGGTTTGATCAGAGACTCCCAGATAAGTTTCCAGTCACGTCTTTTGTACTCCCGAGGGCTGGTACCTGAGAAGGTGCTGGGTTTCCTCGTCGGCCGTCGGCTCCGCGCAGGCCCGTTGGTTACTCCGAAGCCCAATGGCAATGAAAAGATTGATGCCGGAGCCGCGCTCACTGAAGAACTTCCCTCGACAGGCGCTGCTGGTACTCAAATACTTTCTCGGGCATACCCTCATGTTGCTGTTCCCACGGCCGTCTATTGGCAAGTCAATAAACATCCCGGCTTTGTCCATGCCTTCATGTCTAGCATGCGGTTCGGGCCAATCCTGCGCCAGCGACAATGGGATACATGGGCACGTCTGGGCCAGTTTCTAACGGCGCAGCGGAGTCGTTCTCCCCAGGAGCAAAACAAGTACGGCCTTACGGGCGACAAGGTACAAATTCTATGCGGAATTGACGACTCTATTGTTGTTAAGGAGGAGCTTGCACCAGATGCTACCGATGCTCTCGAGGGGAATGTTGAGTTTAAATACTTCGACGCTGGACATGAATTCCCCAGTACCAAATACGATGAACTAGCACAACACATTTGGGACTTATTGGATTAAATTGGAATCCCAAGATCTGGACTGTGTACAGGAAAGAGACCCAGTGTCACCCTTATGGTTCCTTGGCTCTCAGAGCTTGCTTTGGTTGGATATACCCACCAAGTGACGACCATGATGTCTTCTGGTCTTTGTCACTTATATACCACGGCATCCAGAAGGTTCTGTATATAGAGTTTATCCCTTGCGTTTGTGAGAATACTGGATTCTTCCTCAGTTGTTGGTTTCCTCCTTACAAATAGACATGTGTCTTTCATGTTTTCAGAATCTCATCCGTCCTATTGATTTGGCTCGACAGGCGAGATACATGTGCAGACCGGTCATGCATCCGCGTGTGAGCAAAGTACGGCTCATCTGCAGCGAATGACCCGTTGAGGCCTGCGACGCCAGCGTTCCTCCTGTTTGCCTCATGGTTCGCTTCTCCGTTAAGCTGGTTGCCCACATCATTGGTCATCCTGGAGCCGTTAGTTACTGTCGATGCACGGCTTTTATTTATGCCGCATACCTTGTGGTATTCCTGTTCTCAGAAGACATGGTTGATGTGGTTTTCGGTCTGATTGATATAGCAGTTTTTGGGTTGGCGAGTGAGGTCCGAAATGCAATTACTCCAGAGGGTGTTCGGGCAAGCCGGTGGAAAGTATGCAATGAGATTGGGAAATTCTTCACGCAAAGACGGTGATAGTTCTGTATTGAAAGAGCTCTGTGGAATGGGGTTCAATTGTTGGTATGGATTGACCAGGCAGAGAATTCATTCCTTATATGTTTGAGGAGTGAGGAGGTCCCGATTTACCTTGGTCAACTTCATGCGCCATCAATGGAGAGGTGCAAAAATGCCTTCCCACAAAAGCCACAGGAATAATTAGCATCGAGCAAAAGATGATCAATTTGGCACTAACCCCGAGGATCATGACGGGATTACCAGCTAGGGATCCGTGACGTCCTGGTTCCACTCCCTTTCTTAGGAACTGACAGCATGATAGCCACTATTCTCCTCATCTCCAGCCGTTGGAACAGTGCTCGCAGTTGGGGAATCCGTACTGAGCTCCCTTGGCATGTGCTAACCTTGTTGGAATCTGCTAAGCCCCAGTGTTCATCCGCTATTCAGAGTTCATTTCGCAACGCCGATGACGAACGCAAGCGCCGTGACCCTGAGCTCGTCATGAGCAACGTCCTAATCCGGTAAGAGGGAGCGGGATAAGATGGATCCAGTTGGAACAAGCGAGTTTCGCATCTGTTAGAGGAAAGGGCTGAGATATGGAGATCGATGTCTTTTGGAAACCACGGACATCCTCTCATAGTGTAGCCTGTCAGGATATGAGCCACTCCGTCGGTATGTGCTTAAGGTGATTGAAATGGGAGTGGTCAGTGGTGGGCCCCAGCCCTGCCGGTCATATTACTCATTCCGCTAAGAACAAAAAGGGCAATTGTAGCAGGGGCAGAGGTTGAAACGCTGACCTGGATAACACGTTGAGGGGTACGAAGTCTCAAACCTCAGAGTCTAGACCAGCAGAACTGCGGCTGATGAGACGCGCGCCTGTTCTTGGCTGTCATTCAATTGGGGGGGGGAAGATTACGTTCTTGTTTTCTGGTGGCCTTTCCCGGGTCCTGGTGCCGAAGAACAAGAGCGACGACAAACAGGACGAAATTGGCATTGTCGCCGATCACATGAGAAACTACTATGCGCTGTCTCACTGGACAGGTCTCAATTCCAGTTTTCACAGCTAACGGCTTCAGATTGCTTATTACCGTTCTGTACCCGGCGTTCCTGCAGCCTGCATGTTTGCTTTTCCCCAGCCCTTTCCTCAAATACGGATCGGCAGTAACCCCTTTCTGGGGTTGACGAGCACAGGCATTATTGATTGCAAATGAGATATGGTTATTGTATGGTTATAACATGGCATATACATATTACGACGAGTATTTTGCTCAATGCCATTATCACAGCCTTGTTTCCCACTGTTGTTTCGAGAGACGCAGGTTACTGCTACAATCAGACTGCTAGTACATACGGATTTTCAGGATTTGCAGAAACAACAAGGGTCATGACCGGGAAGCACCCGCACATCCACTCTATGCATATTGAGCATATATCGATCGTCGCGTTAGCTTTACGTCGCCCGTCACTCACGTGCCTACAATCACGAACCTAGCCCTTTTGTCATGTTCACATACCCAATCAGCTTACGGGTTCAAGACAGAAGAGTTCACGCTAAGCCTCTCCCTCTCTCCACATTTGGCAGCACAAGTGTTCAAATTTGGTGGATGGGATCTTCGTCCCCAATGAATGACGCCGTTTCAGATTGCTTGCCCTCCATTGGTAGTATCTTTTAACTCGGGCTCGAGCTACGGTGCGGCTGATTTCCAGATCTACTGGGCTAGGTGTAATGCTACAATGTTCTAAAGGGCCGCTAACTGGGAGATCCTGGGTCAGAACTGTTCCTGTGACAGGCATAGCTACTAGTAGCAAAGGACCCCGGAACGGATCGCGCCGTTCGATGATATAGCCCGCCAGTGAGTCAGACCGAGAAGCTCGGAAACCCCGAATATAGGCATCCCTTCCGGAGGTTCTTTCATTTCGAAAACTGGCATTTCCATATTGATTTATGGGAGTGACTCCTTCCATGCTATGCAGAATAAAGAAACAGTGTATACTGTTCAGCACGCCCCGGAATATGTCGCTTAGGAATAAAGTTGTGCCTTCATAAGCCGGTGTGAATGTCGGGCCGTTTTAGGGGGCTGCATCGCATTACTGCTATAATAATTCGGCATACGAGTACAGACTACGAATCCACCGTTCAAATATATGTAAGGGATTGATCCACTTGGTCTGAGCTGCAGTGGACAGTGCTGTGTGAATCTTATCTATCCACTCCCGACCTTTCAAAGTGCCCCCGAATCAGGCTGTGCTGGTGGTCGTCAGGATGGTTGAATAGCATACAGCATTTTACACAGTCCTGCAATTTACAACCCTTTTGCAGCCCTGTGTTGCCTGCAAAAAAGGCGCGAATCCGAACATACTGAAACAAGAGCCGCGTGTCTAGTCAGCTCCTCCTACTCCATACTAGGAACCGACTACCCTCCTGAACTGAAGGTTTATACAAACGTCCGCCCCGAACCGAGCCGAGATATGTGTGGTAGTATGTTCACTTACGAAGTGGAAGTAGCTTTTCTTTTCTTTTTTTCTTTTTCGGGATGAATTATGCGTCCGTGCAGCTAGAAAGACCCCTGAAAAAAGGGATGTAATGTTGTTCGTCAACAGGTGAATCTCGGACTTCCCTCTGGAAACTGTCATCATCCGCCTCAACTTCAACGGCCACTGGAGCTGGTGATGATTTGAGTTCTCGCTGCAATCTTCAGCCGTTGATTGATCCACGACTAGAACTGTAGTACTAAGTGCACGGTGCAAAACTAACGGGCAACTACTATGCATTGATCTCATCAATACTCACACATAAAGGTATTTCTGGGGGGGTGGGTTCTTTATGCGGAGTTTTGCTTTGTACTATGTGCACCATACCCCTGGTAGATACTTGTACTGTGTGGCATAATCTAATCGAGATTACCCGTTAGCCCCTTAAGCTTAGCCCCTTAAACTGGTATCTTATCGGTCCAACCATGATTTTGCTGCTTTCGTCTGGTAGCATAAGGTATTGGACCCTTGAAGAAATTATTTGGAATGGAAGAATTTTACATCATTTTGTTAGTTGCGCCGTGGTAATGGTTGCACTACTGTATATCAAGTGAAAATAGAGTTGGATGCGTCAATCCGGATGACAGTTAAAGTCTACTTTTACATCGCGATAAAGAAATTAAGTTAATCAATCAGCTATACAGCCATAACTAACTACACTATACAAACCATCCACTGGTTAAAAGTAAGCTCAAGAAGTAACCCCCCACGATCCTAACGGATCCTCACCCCCAGAGTTTACCCGTTGAGCCTGTAACGTCTTAACTCTTTTGACCAGGGTGCCAACGCAAACCGGCCCGATAATGGTGCACAGGGTAATAGCCCAGACCACCACAAGGTACAGCTCGGAGCTACCACTGTTCTGCTGCTTGCTTGATGAGAAGATCCCATCTGTCTCGGCTAAGGATGCGATGAGGTAGCCGATTTCTCCTCTGGCGACCATGGCAAGGCCTAGGATTGAGGCTGGGTAGAGGGAGCGCGGTTTGCGTGGGAGTTGGGTGCTTCTCGTGCGTGAGACGGTGTTATTTTGTTCGTTCTGGGTAAGCTCTGTGGTTAGAGTTGAGATCGCTGTTGTCGACATAAGTGGCTGTCCCTGGTCTTGCTGTGTTTGTTCTTTTGGAACTTGGACTGCTGATTTGCTGGTGACGTCGGAATTTGAACCCTTATTCTTATTCTTGCGGTTCTTTTGTTTGTCCGAGGAAGTACCAGGTTGCCTCGATTTTTCCTTCCTCAATCGAGAAGTGCAAAAGGAGAATGGGATCTTGGAGATTTGGCCTATTTTCTCCAGAATCGAGGGAGGGCTGAAATGCAGTTGGATCAGCCAGACGCATGTAATAACCTTACCGAACATCATGAGGATAGTGTAGACTACGCCGCGCCAGACGACTTCCCCTTGAAACATTTTTGTGATAGGGATTGAGAAGCCAATCGATGCCTGCGTTATGTTAGTATTTATTTCGTAGATACCTGCTGGGAGTGGGGAGCGTACAAAGAAGAGTGGGCTCAGGACCCGTTTGAGTGATTCTTTACAGAAGCGCTCAAAGACTTCTTCTCCTGTTGGATACTTCCTTACCACTGTTGATTCTGTCTGTTGCAATGTAGTGCTCAATCGACAGCTGCTCCCTATGCCTTGAATCGAGTGATCTTGTAACTCAATGACTTCCGTAGGGGTATCCGTAGAAATGGCCGTCAGCAACTCATCAAGCCAGGTGATACTCGCCCCAACCAGATACGCCGCAAAAAGACCTGATGTCCCAGCATACGTAGCTCCCGCCACCATTCCGACTAGGAGACACATATGCGTGACGAACCCAAAGTTCATCGACTTCATCGCCCCCGGGAAATAGACATATAACTTCTTCGCATGAATCAATTGCACAGCCTTCGCAACCACAAATCGACAGATCAGTACCAGTCCTACGGCAAACCCGAAAGCTACCAGAATGGGTCTGATTACGACAACTGGGTCAAAGGACGTTGATGATGAAGTGCTACCCAGATTCGAGATAATTTGGACCATTACCAGCCCCATGACGTCGTCCATCATGGCAGCGCTACCCAGAACAACACCAAGACGCGTTTTGGACAGCCCTGTGGTGGAAAGAACGGTAAACGTAGTACCGATACTGGTTGAACATAGCGCCGCACCTGCAGCGAAGGCCTGCAGGGGCGTCGCGGCAAGTAGATGCATCAGAACGAAAGAAAGACCCATGGGGACACCAACTCCGGTGATGGCAACCAGAGCAGAAAAGCCAAAGTTCGACTTCAGCTGGGAGAAGGAAGTTGATAGACCACCTGTACTTGTTAGCTCTTCTATGCTGGTTCGCTTCTCTTGAAGGGGGCTGGCTCACCCTCATATACAAGCAGCAAAAGACCCAGATAACCCAACTGCTGGATCGACTTTTGTACATTCAACTCTAACAAATTTCCCCCAGGGACGCCCCAGGCTATACCGATGAAAAGCTGTCCGATCAGCCCGCAGTAGATGATATTGTCGAGCACGGTGTTGACCATGTTCAGGGCGAGCAGGAAGCCAGCCTGGATGAGGACGGTGGTGATTCCTGGCTCATGGTAGGGCAGAGAATCCTGAGGTGCCATATTTTACTGAGTATATGCTATATTTTCTTGATTCATTAATCGTTGCCTAATAGCAGACTCCTGGTTTTGTCCATGGCAATGAGTCATGCAAAGGGGATTATATAACTTAGGCCTCAGGCATTAACACGTGACAATACTATTCTGGAAACGCCAATTCATGCACCATCACCAAACCACGACGGTGTTCTCTCTTTATGACTACTGCCGCAATCAGGGCTTTCGAAATACGCTCAACATAAGCAGACAGATTTGCTACCATCTATCTGTTTTTGCCATGAATCGAACATGAAGCAGTAGCTCACGACCGTTTCTGCGGGGTACTCAAGTTGTATGCCTGAGGTCTTTGAAGATAAACACCGGTAACTACTGCTCCTACATTGAGGCCACCGAGACTCAGAAACTGACTTGTATCAGCTTCATGCCATCACCATCATGAGTCAGGCACCATCTCTCACCAGCATCCAAAAGGTCGTCTGGGACGGCAAACTTCCACTAGAGATTGTCCTGGCACCGTCAGAGAGCCGGTCCTATGATCAGATAGATCCATATCTTGTACGCGCTCATATGTTGATGGTTGGGTGTATACTAATTGGCTTTTGTAGATCGCCTGCTCACGACTCACATATCTCCCCTCGCTATTGCCCCGGTTAAGAATGTTCTTCGCTCCATCCTTGATCGACCCTAACTCCCATGCCCATGACGGATGGTTCTCATTTGAAGGTGTCCCATTAAAATGGCACTATCCTATCGGGCTTTTATACGATCTCTACGCGGAAGCAGATCCGGCATCATCTAAGGGGAGTAAATCAGACGAGGCAGACGAGATCACCAGCAGCCCACTTTCCTGGCGGTTAACAGTGCATTTTAGCGACTGGCCTCATGAGGAATTAGTCCAGCTTGATGCGGAGGGAGTGGTTATGAATGATGCCTTTATCAATAGCGTCAAAGAAGCGGACTTTCTTCGAAATGGAACAGCGAAGGGGATCATGACTCTTTCGAAGGAAGATTCGTCTGGCTTGTGGGAAGCCGTTCAAGGTGGTGAGTTAGAATCACCCGTGGTGCAAAAGAAATGAAGTATTGATTAAATACGATAGTCAACCTCCCCTCGTTCCAACGTATTTCCAGTATCTTACTGCCGTCCCAACCATTCCGCAATGTGCCTATTCGCTTCTTCCTCCCTCTCCCTCCAGACTCAGGCGCCCCCTCTCTCAAATTAGTGCAATCACCACTTCCCCCCTCTATCTCAACATCTCAGCCACAGACTATCGGCACAGCCCTTCACACCCTCCTCCCACACTTGTTTCCGAGCCGCAGAACGCCCGTATTAGCAAAGCCCGTGCTGCACGGAGCCGTGGTGCCCATGTCTGCGCCAATTGAGGAGGTAGCCAGGAGTTCTGCTTACGGAGATGGATGGGCCTATATTGTTATTCGTATGATGGGGTAGATAGCCATCGTCATGTATGTTACTATGCTATGCCTGTGATGGACCATCAATTCACTATATCAGTATTTACTCCCAAGTATTCCGTACTTTGCTCTCATTCACCAACTGCTGTCGTTATTTGGTGTTCTTTCTTCATCTGCTGTCTCAATACTGTCGACTTCAGAGTTGAGCGTTATCTTCTCCCGATGGTTGTTCTACACACTAAAATTTCGCCAGCTAGCCCACTAATTCATTGGTTACTTCACAATTACCGGGGTCATAAATTCTAGAATAGGTCCATTGATTGGAATACTACAGACACAAAAATGAACAATCCAAGCTGACACTCGGCTAGATATCGAACATTATGAATTTATAAGAACAAACGGGCCAACGAGGCCCCAGATTGGATCCCTCGTTAATAAAAGCATATAGAAGTTTCAAATAAAGCTGAAACCTATTAAGCCAGTTATATTACTTGACGATGGGAACGCTCGGGCACGTCATGCATTCACCACATAGTGCTATCATACAACATACTCAAAACTCATACAACCAACAAACAATAGATACAAATATACGGAAGCCATGCGAAAACTGCGAGTTTTTGATCGAGTTCTATGGCGGGAAATTAGCGAACTTCAGTCTCCTCGGAGTACTTTGTCCAGATGCATCAGGAGTACGCCCACGGCGACCCCCCTAATGAACGTCGTGTGGTCTTGGACGCTTCATTTCTCCCAGAGATTCAAATGCGCACAACATTCGAATTTTTGAAGGCAAAGTACTTCTCGACAGACTTGTTAAGATGGTTGAAGAGCATGCACACGACGAAGATACGCATGGGTGGTTTAGCGTGTTCAACTAGACCATGCTGCCATTCACAACATCGGTAGATTCTGGGATGCTCGTATGCGCGGTGGAACGGGGAGCTTTTATACCTACCAGTGTATACTTGAGACGCCCTGGGTCGAGACCTGGATGCGGTTATTTCTTGTCCTTAGAAACGTTCTGTTACGAGGAGAAGGTTGGTTTCACACTCATTCCCGCGATGAGAGGACTTTCGTCCCTCAGCCACAACTTCAGGCACCACCAGCATGGGTTTTTTGGTTCAGGGACCTTCTATTATTAGGCAATGACTGACAATGAAGGTGCGTCCGGTTGATTCCTAATACATTCTTGCATTCGTTCAGCCACCAGCTTCAGCGGAGAGAACTTTGCGGACTATATCTCGATTTATCTAAATTACATAAACCACTTTTAGTACATCCAAGCAGACGTGGGGTGGTAGTGACAATAAATGGTGCTACAGGTGTCTTTTGCTACAATTACCTTCATGTTCTCTCTTCTCATCCATCTGTCCTTGTTCGACCGTTTTACCTTAATTTCCTATCCATGGAAGACTCATACTGAGCATTATGACTGCAGAAAAGACTCGGAAGATACAAGATAGTCATAAAGCAGTACAGTGAGACAAGCCCATTACACGATAACCACACATAGCCAAGTGTCCAATCCCAGAGCTGAATGACACGACAGCCTTGTCCGGCTTTGTCTTAAGCACTTCGTCTACGTGGGCGATCAGTTTATCTACATGAATCTCTGGATACTACGTGCTGTGTCTCACAATATGAATCATACGCACATGCAGCCATATACGCGTAGCCAACTACTACACAGTACATATCTGATTGGTAGCCTATGGACAGGCGGGCTCGTTGCCTTTCTGTGCATAGTACATAAGTGTCTTCGTCTAAATACATGCAAAATCTGCGGTTAGCTATTTGAGGGGTTTGCCTTGCAGGATGGCTCGACCCGGTGGTGTCGCATACATGTATGATGCATGATCATCATTGGCAATGTCGAAAGACCCTGGGGTGATTATTTATGATATCAAGACTCAAACAAGAGTTCATGAACAACTGCTATTATAATATAACGCAGTTAGACAAACGCAACGCAACCAAGTAGTCCTCAAACTTATACTCAGGAGGGGAATACCCGGAACGGTGTCTGTCTGAAATTATATATTCATAATGCAACTCACTATAGACAGATCACTCTACAACTCTTTCAGCTGAATACTCTTTGCGCATTTGCGGAGTTGATGTACATATATCATGCTGCTGTTTTGTCGATTGTATTCTCGCCCCGTGCATTCAGCTGGTTGCAGAATTCAGCCAGCCGTCAAGATCATGATTTTGGAAACAGCAGCCCGTGGCTGTCTGTGGTATCCTATAATGCATACCCCTCTTCATAACAATGCAGTGATTTCATCAATCGAGCCTAGACCGGATGAGGACGGGCTGAGGGATGAAAAGCAAGGAATATAAACCCCCCATGATCTCTCGAAAAAGTCGATATCCCGGCCAGGTCAATCCATCTTCTCTCTCATACCCTTCCTTAAAGAAAACGAAAGCAAATGAACGAAATGGCCTACCATCAGACCGTCCAACGACTCAAAGACAAACTCCTCTGGGAAGTTGACAACCTCGAATAAGCAATTCAAAATGCCCTCTAGTGCCACATGCCCGACCTTGGAAAGTACGGAGTCACCTCAGTCAATGGCTTCCTCAATTTCGTCAAATGGCTGATCGAAGGATGGATCCCCACCGAAACCACCAAAGGCAGAGACATCTACTACATCATCTGTATCATCTACTTCGTTCTCGTGCAGGACCCTTTGGCTTCCCATCAGACCCCGATCGACCCGGATGGCGTGCACAAGCCCCTGAGCCCTCTGTCTGAGTGGGTGGTCCAATTCGCGAAGGTCGGAGCGCATCTGGACAAGCCGTCTTCGATCTAGCAAGCTTCACTGCTGACCTTTTGGAATGCGCTGGCGTTCTGTCTTCCGGGTCGTTGAGTTCCCTGCAGATTCCACCTTTGCGGGCGTATACTTGATCAACGAGAAGTCCGAGCCTACCCTCAAGGGTTTCCCTTGGAAAGTGAAGGAACTAGTCGGCAAGAATTACGAAAACGACTTCCATGCCGAGATGATCAAGGGAGCGACCTATCTCGAAGTAATTATCAAGGATGAGAAAGAGGGACACACTACCTCGAGCCCTGCCGTTCAAATCGCGACCACACCAAGGTCAAAAAGGAGCAGGCAAAGGATAGGATCCACGCTGTCGACGCCCCCGATACACCGGGCTACCAGTTTCTGCAGATGTGGGGTCACATCATCATTGAAAATAACGGGATAGGAAGGGCCGCTGTGCTGCCTATAGGCATGGCACATGTGTCTTCAGCGAAGCTTGTCGAGGGGTAAGAAAGCCGAGAAAGGTCAAGAGATCTCGCACTTTGAGTTTGGTGGTCTGGACTGTCATGCTGTTCCAGCAGGATGCGAGGGTTTCTGGGTTCCCCGATTCCCAGTCTCAGGCTCATTTCTTCTACAGTGAGAAGCTGGCCACCGCTCATCCAATTCGCCGCTAGGCACGTCAGGTCTTTTTTCTCGCTGTGGCGAGTGTGAGATGTAAGTAGTGAAGAAAGTTGAGTGTTTCTTGTCGATATATATCTGCACAGTCCGTAGGCATAGAGCTGCCTGTACACAAGCAGCACTCCTGCTCTTCTTGCAGCTATACATAATGCTCTAGTAATGCTATAATTTCTAAATATGGCCATACCATCCTGCTGTGTTCTAGCTAAAAACATTAATCGACCATCCTTCTTTCCTCATCTATCGTTTTGCCCCTGGCATAGCCTTTTCGTTTCTTCTGCGATTTCTCTGAAAGTATTATCGTCGTATTGTCTGGTCAGTGTAAAGCCTCGTCAATTGAGAATAGCTGTGTCACAACCTGGCTTCTCTCGTATCGTAACCTAGGGTTCTAGTTAGCTAAGTCTCAGTTGTAGGGCACTCACCTGAGTGTCCTCCTTCGTCGTCGTTATATCGATAGTGACCCCTAAGGTCCGTTCGTAGTGTACCGCTTGGTATATCGCCCCAGCCAGGCTCCGTAACAAGTAAGATCGATAAGGTAACGAAGTAGAGAAACAAGGCCAACTGAGTACGTATACTCAGCTGTTGGTTTAGTGCTGACGAGTCTGAACTAGAAAGGTAACCAATGCTTGATTAACTAGAATAATCGCGAAGAACAGAACTAGGTACATGAATGAGTGTCCTTATATATCCTTCGCTTCACCCTGGTATATCTTTTACCGCGTGGTAGACGTATACTGAATAGTATACATATACCGAGTGGTATACATCTATCGTTGCCAAGATATATATCATCACGTGACTTGTACTGCGGCATATTAGCTGATCCCTGTATCCTCCTGCATTCACCATTAACTGTCATCCAGTAATTCTGCCTTGACTCCCCGCATCCTCACGTGAGACTGATGTGGCTAGGTCTGTAACAAGCTGATCCTAGCTGATCAAACCTTTGAACTAACCGTATTCTCAAGTCTATGCTCAATTATACTGGGATGAGCGGGTTTTGATGGTCATCAATTCTATTAATGAAACTAGCTAAGAATGAAATTTGCAAGTATTTTTGAGACAAAGTATATAGAAGGATGAAATTGGGTATCTGTCTGTAGCCGTCCAGCGACTTGAGTGTTCGTTCAATCATGACAAAGGTATATATCAACATGCAAATATTCAAACCATGCAAAAATGAGAGACAGGGGCACACAAATAATGAGCGACGATGAGTCAAATACATGCAAACAGGGAAATTCAGGTAAGAAAAGACAAAGGAATCAAATAAAGTTGCCATTGACCTGCATTTCGGACCCGCCGTCACGGCCTTTCTTAAGGGCCTTGGCAAGCATCAGCTCGCGCATCCAGTCAATGCGGTCTTCACGGTTCTTGACCGCGAAATGGTGGCTCTTTGGGAGGTTGTTGTGGAACAGGGTCTTTTTCTCAGTCTCCTTGGGAGTCGGGATCAAGGAGAAAGCAAAAGCAGCTTGGTCGCTTCCAGGCTGGTTGCCGCTGCGGAGGATGGACTTTTTGAATGCCGCAGTTAGCTTGGAGTTTGTGGCTAGTGACGAGCATGCCACAGCGTAGTCATCAACGTCAATGTTATCAAGAGCCCTGGAGTTTCGGTGGGCGTTGGCTTCCTCCTTGTGCATGGCTAGATTGGTACCGCGCAGGGTGAAGTGGGCATCTTGCCATTCGTGGCGGAGGATACGAGTCGTCTTGCGCTTCTTCATCCATCCGCTGCGGGTCACGTCTGGATCGGAAGCCAGCATCGGGTTGGCTGACGAGGTTGCCGCCTGGCTCTGGAGACGGGGAGTATGGTCGAGATCCGATGGAGCCTCGATGGGCGTGAGTGGCCGGCCTTCGTGCACCCGACGCAATGGAGGCGCCATCTTGGGACGGGTGGATGTGGAACGCATAACAGGGTCTTTGGATGTTTGAAGAAACAAGTCTCCGTACCGCATGTCTGGGGGCACCGATTGAGAGGTCTCCCTAGCCACAGGACCGTTGGGGATGGCGGTGACAGGGACGTCCATTTCGGAAAATGGAGTGCCTTGACGGTAGGTGCTGAACGGTCCATATTCCTGAGTAGCAGTCGGAGAGCCGTACACGTTCACCATGCCTGGAGTGATGGTGCGCAGCGCAGTGGCAGTCGCCGTGGTCAGCTCATCTGAATCGGAGTCGGCCGGGATGGTCAGCTTAGGAAGGTTGCGAAGGTTGGCCGCGACGTGAGGAATGCGAAAGTTCGGAGGAGACAGCGACGAGGCCGGCTCAACCGGTGGCATGGACAACAAGGCTGTCTGATCCTGCATAGGCGGCAGCAGCTGTTGCTGCTCCGGCTCTTCCAAAGGCTCGGGACTCGGCTTGTCGGGAGAGCTGATATGTTGAAAGTGGAGAAACTTGCGCATTCTCTCCCTGGGATCGTCCTTTTCGACTTCACTAAGAGCTTCCTCGCTCAGCTGCGGTGCCTCCTGCGCAGGACCAAACACATCCGACGATGCCACGACCGAGGGCTGTGCATCTGATTGAGGTCGCAACATGTTCTGGGCCGTTTCGGGGTTGCCAGGGTTGCCAGTGAGCATCATGCCGCCGGGCAGGACAACGGCGCCTGGGTTCTCAGCCATGATCTTCTCGATTTGGCGTTGTCTCCGCTGGTACTTGGGACAGTCCTCTCCCTTGGAGCAGTTGTGAGGTTTGGGAAGCAGCTGCTCGATCCCGACAATCGAAACGAGCTCACCAGGGGTGACCTTGTCACCATCTTCATAACGTGCAGGCGATAGTATCTCACCAGCAGGCGATACCGATGCCCTGTAGGACCGCCCTTTACTGGAACGGGGGCTAGAAGAGTGATCATGGTCAAATCCTTCCTGCTGCTGGTGAATTGTCTTTTGCATTGTGTTGCGTAGATGGTCAATGGAGTTGATGAGCTGGCGACGCTTTCCAAAGGACATGATGTCGAGCTCCTTGAGATCATCGATTTGAAGACTAAGCAACACGGTGCCCGTGATGTCGTTGATGATAAACTTCTCAATCGTAGAGTCATCGTAGCCTGCAATGTACAGCCAGTAGGCGACCTGGCTGGGGGTCCAATTCCGGATCTCCTCTTCCTCGACGTGGGAAACATCTGGGTGCATCGCAGAAGGCTTGGACCCGTATTGCGAGAAGGTCAAGCGGCTTGGAGTTTCTGTGAACTGCGAGCCTGTGGCAGTTGATGGAAATTGGGAAGCTGTAGATGAAGGCACCCCAGAAGCCATGGATAAAGGAAACTTAGATGCCGTTGATGAAGGAAACCCAGAGGCCGTCGACGAGGGAAATCCGGATGCCATCGATGAGGGAAACCCAGAGGCCGTCGATGAGGGAAAGCCGGCCGCTGTAGAAGCCGAAGGGAATTGAGAATTCACGGGGGACCGTTCGAAGTAGAGATCGACTTCCGTCGTCGGGGCCGAACCAGCCGAGCTCAGCGACGCGCGAAAGAGGTGAGGGCCCGACGGGCCTCGAACCAAACTATCATCCTTGGGGTCGTAGGCCCTTTCGGAGAGATTGTCTGGTGTGGGCGGATCTGCTGTAGAAAGAGACGAGTTGCTATCATAACCAAACTGTTTTCGTCAGTCAAAGACCGGAGACAAGTACTAAAGGGGATAGATTATACCGAATCCATGCTCATACGAGGCGATTCATTTTCTTCATCCTCTGAATCACTCATCTCGAATTCGGTGTCGTAGAAGTCAGTGGCGTCAGACACTGGTCGTTGAGCAACGGCGATGGCACGAGGAGGGTAGCATTGCTTTGTATTTTTCATGTCGAGAGAAGCAGGGACTGCTCTACGACGTTCGCGTAGAGAGTTCTATATTTTGTTAGTGACGGGCTTTTTTTTTTTTTTTTTCAGGCTTACTTACCATGATGAAGTATGGTTCAAGTCAAACAGTGGAAACAAAGGCGTGCTAATGTTAATATTATCCGAGTATGGCAAAAAAGCCAGGATAATGAAACCGTATCCAACGGTAGAAAGCAACAAATGGGGTATCAAATGCAAAGGCAAAAGCACAAAGAAAATAAAACAAGGAGTAATGCTGGAAAGTAGGAAAGAGGAGACAGGAGAAGGCGCTCCGGGGCAGCAGGAGTGCCGGCAGTACTATATACGATGGTCCAAACCGAAAGAGAGGGGAAATACATGAAACTGTAAGCGCTGAGAATGAAAATCGGGCTTGAATACGACAGCAACGGACCTAGAGAGTGACCGTGACATGCAGAAACGTGAAACACGGCGGCAGCATCGGGACAAAGAGCAACGATGACTGGCAAGACGGAGCGAGAAGATATGGAATCGTCAGTGATGAAGATGCAGTAGGTTCAGGGCATGCATCCAATCAACAGGCCGAGCGAGGGCCGTTGTGACAAAGATTCATTTCTGTAAGCGCCGGCCTTGGAGATGTGGCGATCTGAATGGCCATGAATGTTCTCAGTGGAGATTTGGTCGAATGGCAGACGGAAGGAATCTCGTCACATCACTTTCTACATTTCTGCATTTCTGCGTATCAGGAAAATGTCTCTTGCAGATCGAATATGCGTCGCTACCATAGTTGTAGGTATCCTCGACAACGCGGAGAAATCGTGAAACACTTTGGCGGCTATTGAGGACGGAGCAGATACGGAGACCCAAGAGCAGCAAAATATAAATATCAATCTGGATCTCCCATGTCAGTCATGTAGATTCTCATGGACGACTGCCATTTCGGAATCTCACCGCACATTTAGTCCCTTCTGCAATGTGATAGTGGCCCCGGCTTTTACATTTTTTCGCAGGTTCCGCAGAGACGGCATGGATGTGGTACGATCATAAGAGGCCAACGATTGCTTCCACGGGCGCGAATACATGACAGATTGTGTTAATTGACTGGCCATTGTTCAACTGGAATTGACTCGCCGTATGGAGTGACCGTGTTGTGCCGTTGTGCGTGAGGACGGAATGGAATGTGATTCGGCTCGGTGGCGGCACGTGATTGGCTCCAAGGACACATCGATACAATACGTCGTATTCTTATGCTTATAGATAGGCAATCAGCTTATTAGAATGCTTTCATGTTATCCAGTAGTTAAGAGACTGTCGGTTAGGGGCTGTCGGTTCAGATCGCTCGCTTAAACTACGGTTAATTAGAAATCGACATGTTAGATCTCCACTGTACTCCGTAGATACTCATATTCCGCATAGTACTCCGTACTCGTACTCAGTAGCACGTGTGTATTCTACCATTTGCTCTAAATTCCTCGGGATTTGAGTATAGCCTAGTATTATCAATATAGTACTGTTCGAATTCCCTGATGTCACGGAGTGTAGGCGTTCGCCAGCATCATGATATGTTTGACTACTTTGGCCGTTTGGCGTAGGACAGTCACCGAGAATTCGCTTAAACCTATCGCACACACTATATAGCTCGTCGCCGACAGGCCTGCCTCTTTCCTTTCTTTCCTCATGTTAGAATTTCGTCAAGATGGTCTACTAATACATTCATATTGAACGATACTGTCACACCTGGAGGGAGAATATTCCTCCGTAGATGCGCAATGTCCACGTGATGCCATACCGTACTAAGTATATCTGCATAATATCAACTAATCCCTCAATTTCATTGTCAAATCGTGCAAAAATGAGCAAACCAACACTACATTCCGACCTGATTTGCTGATAATTATGGAATTGTTGCAAGATATTAATAGACAAAATAGACTGAACAGGGGAATTAACTAAAACTAGTCCTGCAGCATATGCAGCAAATTCACATATTAGACTTTCGACTTCCCTGTCACATCCTGCAAAATAAACAAATACACCATTCTGGCCATAAATCCAACCAATAATTACCTGTTTAGGATATATGGCGCTTAAATGTTGCTAATTAGGGACCTTTACCCACTGTCCCACAGTTCCCCGGCCCGAGCCCCACCAGTAGCCGCCGAGCATAACAGACCAATTAAAACACCAATATTGCTGTCTCCAGATGCTCTTCCAATCAGAGAGGCCCATTCAAAATGATTTCTGTTATATTGTACGCGCTAAATGACACGCTAATCTGGATTGGTCAATAATTGAACCTGACAGGAACTCCGCGTCTATCGATCTATCTCTTCCACTCTATACAGTTAACCCCCCCAGTTCTTTCCGTCTCCCCCCTCCCAAACATATACTGAATATCCAAATTTAGTCTTCCCATGATTCCCGGGTTCTAAACTTGCATTGATTTGCTTTCTGGCGTCAAAACCATCCCCACTCAAACTTGCATGGTCAAGTTCTGAAACGAAGACATATGGCATGGACTCCAAAATAGAAGCAACAAGGGGTCTGGGGGTTGGTTTCAGATGTCTCTGGATGCTGATCAATGCAACAGATCAAGATACGATATTGCTCATCAGACATCAGCCTAGGGTGTGGCCAGAGATATAATATCCCCTCTGCCCCCCTCCTTCTGAATCTTGTCCTCCACGGCGACAAGTCTGAATCAAGACAGCTTATTCCTCCAGACTCTTTGTGTACTATCCATTGGCTTCTTGCTTTATTTTCTTTAAATATCAAAGTACCATGTTGGTCTTCACTACCTACGACCAACCCCAAATCTCAGCGGACGTCCCCGCTGAGGAGCCAGCCAACGTCGAGGCGGAACAGCCTTCGAGAGCCAGAGGACTTAGAAGATCACGCTCAGGTATTTCTATATCTACCACCACGTTATCAACCGTGATTGACCATCCGCAGGATGCTATACCTGTCGTGTGCGGCGAAAGAAGTGTGACGAGGGCCGTCCGTCTTGCGCGGCGTGTAGCAAGCTCTGCCTGAAATGCGACTACGTCAAGCCCTCGTGGTGGATGAGCATGGAGCAGCGCCGTTTGCAAAAGGAGCGGATCAAGGACCGCATCAGGCAGACCAAGGTGATCGAGAGGGAAGGGTCTATGCGGGGTGTGTACCATGCCACTGTTCCATTTTTGACATATCTAACAATTGCAGAGTACATGCACCACATGCGAGAGACCTTTGCTCAGCGCACCCCAGCTACGGTGCAATATGGTGGACTTACGACTCCAGTGTCTGCGTCGGATGTGTCACCAACTTACGACGGAATCGGCCTTCCTCCGTTCCAGGGCTTCTTCCCTGGTCCTGGTGCAGTCCAATGCGGCATTGACCAGGCACAGGCACAACGCAATGCCCAAATCATGGACGAATTAAATCGTCCTCTTTTATCATTTCAATCGACCATCCCCGTGGAAGATCGTGACCGGCCTTTGCTAGCCCATTTCCTCGACCATGTCTTGCAGCTTATCTTCCCCATCCTGGAACTCCACCAGCGCCGTCCCGCACGTGCAAGCGAGATCCTCCGCTCCCTGCAGACCAACCGTTCTTACCTGCACTGCTGTCTCAGCGTGTCAGCAATCCACATCAAAACAACCATGAATCTCAGCGCAGAGCAAATCGACAGCGACATCATGCGCCACCGGTACGAAGCAGTTTCCCAGCTCTCCCAAGCCTTAAGGAATTGCTCAGACCAGCACGAGCAAATTCTCGACGCAACGCTGGCGATGATCTTCTTCCACTGCTCCGTGGGCGCACCGGACGACTATCTCCCCGACATCCCATGGAACGCTCACTTCCAGGCCGTGTCCAATCTAATTAACAAACTCAACTTCGTGCCCCAGCCCTTCAGCATGTCCCTGATTTCCTGGATTGACATTTTTGGCGCAACCATGCTCGGAAAGTCCCCCCAGTTCGCGCACACCTACCGCAACCGCCACATCAACGGAACCTCCTCAGGGCTGCAGGAACTAATGGGCTGCGATGACCACGTCATGTACCTAATTTCTGAAATTGCCTGTCTCGAATCTCTCAAGACAAGCGGCCGTATCCACGAAGCCAAGCTCCGCCACCACATCTCCGCCTTAAGCATGCAGCTCGAGCACACGGCCTCCGCCGACGCAACCCTAGAATGGCCCTGCACCTCCCCGGGTGGCACCGTCGAGCCGCAAAAGCTCACCGCCAGCATGAGCGCCCTTTTCTGCATCGCCGCTCGCATCTACCTCCGCTCCCTCGCCCCGAACTTCTCCTGCAACCAACCCAGCATCATCAGCCTCGTCGGCGCCGCCGCCGAAATCCTACGCTATATCCCCGCCGGTGTGAGGGGCTTCGACCGCGCCATTGTCTGGCCGCTCCTCATCACAGGAGCCCACTCCATCCCCTCCAGCCCCTTCCGGTCCATCTTAGCGGAGCGGGCCTCCGCGCTAAGCGACCTGGGCGACTTTGGCAGCTTCGGGCGTATGTACCGTCTACTGCAGGAGTTGTGGAGACTCAACGATGACTTGATCTCGCCGCCGCTTCCTAGCTCGGCTACTTCGTTGACATTTCCGGAGAGATTGCCGGAGCCTTCTCAGGGGACGCCGGGGCGGTCATTGAGGAAGCAGCAGGTGCATTGGAGAGATGTTATGCAGCGGAGGGGATGGGGGTATTTGTTGATGTAGCCCTATTCTTCATTTATGCTCTAGTCTAGTATGCGGTACTGGTTACTACTTACTGGTTGTCCTGGCGATGACCTTTTTTTTTTGTTTGGTTTATTTATTTATTTGTTTCGGTGCTTTTATGTTTCTTGTTTCATATTGGTGTTGGCGTCGGACTGGTCTATGATTCCCTTTTTGTTTTTGCTTAGCTTGTCTCATTGGCTCTTATGATTTTGGTCGTTTTATTGTTCTTGTTTCGGCTGTATTTATGTTATATTGATAATGAATTATTATTTCGAATGCGATAGTTCTCACTACATCGATCCACATTTGTAGACAGTCGTCCTGTACTCGTATGTACCCAGAGCACAATACAATTCCAGATAAAAACCAGAAATAGAAGTAATAACATAATCTTCCACACCATACTTAGAAGCATAGAGACGTGCATCTGATAACGCACAGACCAGATATGTATATCAAAAACAGTCTAGCGCCAGCGCTTAAATGCTTTTAGAAACTGGCTAGGCATACGATTTGATTGGTTCGTTTTCCTTTTTTTTTTTTTTTCATTGCATGGTTATTTTTGGAATGCAGTTCGTACCTACGTGTGCTTGTAGGGTATAGATTGAGTAGTAAAGATCGAGTGGTCCCATTGGTAATATTGTAAACAACTGAGATATGTCCGCCAGAGTCGCAACCTATGCATATCCAGGTTCTTCGGAACAAGTAGAACAATCCTAGCTGAAAAAGAGCAAGTCTATAACGCCGATAAATGCCAGTGTCAGTACATAGTAAAAGAAAGCACTCCATGGAGCGAAAACACAAACACCATCTTTATAACAAAACAGATCACACCATAATTATCACACCCCAAAATGAGCATAAAACCATCTACTCCCTCCTCGCCCCCCCCCTCCTCTTCCCCCTCGGCGCCGGATGCAACGCCGGCGTCGGTGTCTGCCGATACGTAACCGTCCTCGTAACAACATGTCGCACACTGCGTGACGGCGGCTTCGTGCCAGCGCTGCGGGGTGACTCTACGTCTCGCAGCTTCCAGTCCGCTGCTGTGGTCATGGTGTAGGGAGACCGCGCGGAGTAGGGTGGGTAATGGTGGTCTGCAGAGGGGGAGTAGGCGTAGTATGGGTAGTATGCTGAAGATGGTGATAGAGAGGACATTGGTCGTCGGTGGTGGCGGGTGGAGTAGGGTCTGGCTGATGCTGATGCGGGAGAGGGGAGTGCCATTGATGAGGTTGTTTTTGAGTAGCTTGGTAGCGTGGTGGAGAGGAGAGATGATGTGGATGAGGGTGGGCGAGACTTTTCCATGGGTGATTTGGGGAATGTTGAGCTCGCGGGGCTAAATGTCGGCGTGAGAGCATTGAGAAACTCCGTGTATGCCGGTGGAGGAGTGATGGCCGTTGCCGTCTGGCAGTCACTATCTTCTGTTTTGATAGGGCTGGGATGGGCCATGGCCACAGGTGAATCATAGAATTCCGAAGGAAACAACATGGTCTTTGGAGTGATGAGAGGTTTGAGGACCGGTTTGGGAGCCATCTTTGCTTGATGTGGGTGGTGTGGCTGCTAAATAAGTTGTTGATTCTTTGAGGACCCGAGACAAGGGTGCGTCGGCTGATTCAGTCAAGACACAAGGAATGTATTTTTAAACTCAGACAGAGCCACACTCTGAGTTTCAACAACCGGACGACTGGAAAAAAGCAGAGATATGTTATTGCGTAGGCCTTTTTCGTATGGAAGAGATGATAGCAATGCCCCACTATACCTAATGCGGTTAGTAAGCTCTTCGTATATTCCAAAAATAAACACAGCAAATCACCAACCCTCACAGCTAAGCCTTGCCTGTATGTATGCCTGAAAAAAAATAATAATAACAGATAAAGCTAGTGAAATGAAGTGAAAGAAAAAGAAAGAAACGGTCAGTCTGACAATCGTTAGTCTAGACTGTCGCAGTTGCTCCAACTGGGGAAATCTCGAGTCAAACACTGTGGGATCCAATGTCTCGATCTCTGCAGAACAGTGGAATACTATCGTCTATTATATACCCCTCCACAGACGCCCATTCCCTTAGTTTCATTTCGTTAGTACGGACACGGCATTGTCCTTGTCGCGCGCGCAAATGACCCAGACACCTTTGATGTTTCATAAAGAGGGACTCCGTCGCTGAAGGTGCTTAAACGCCTGGGGGTGAACTGGCAGAAAAGCTCGGTGGCATTCTTGATAACCTGTGGTTTTGCTTTGTTTCTGCAGAGACGGAAGCGCGCGCGGTTGTGTTCCATTTTGGGATGCAGGACACCGGCTTAGATAGGATGAACAAGTGGCGTTTGGTGCCACCAAGTAGAGATCTGCTGAGCGCCAGTGCGGGGGAGATCAATGCCATGAAACACCTGGCCCGTGGTGGGGGAATGCCACTGAATCTGCAGGCACACAATCTATGCCCTATGGATGGTATGCCGGTAGTGCGAGTAAACAATTGCTGCATTGCAGTGCGCTAGCAGATCAGCTCGTAGCCACTTGCTTGCCGAGTACGGAAGCAGGGGTCAGCCAGGGTCTGCTATTTTTGGAAATGCTTTATGCAGGATATTTGCTCCTGGCCCTACTCGAGATACTCATTTGGATAGATTAGGAATGTCCAGCGGCGGATCAATCAAGGGTCGTTGTGGTCTATTCTTAGACGGCGCTCTCGGTACTCGTACAATGGTGGTCGTGATGGCAATTGACTGGGGCCTGTCCTTTCTATGAAATTGCGACTGGCCCTCTGGAAATTGCATGGACGGGCCATACTAATCAAAATTGTCGAGAGTTGCAGGACTATGTCGACGATTGCCATAGTTATGATTGTTGCAAAAAGACCGGCATCGGCTACAGTGTGAAATCAAAGAGACCAATATGCGAATCATCACTCATATTATACCAAACAGTATATTAAACAGAAATAAGTGAAAGCAAGCTAAGAAAGCGATATACAAAACCCAAAGATATCCTATAAAACAGGAGCCAACCTCATAAACATTTCCTTGGGAGTCCATTGGCCCATTATCCAGAACCCCAATCCGCCCCTTTTTTCTCGCAACCCAATATATACATAAGTAGACCACAGACGAATATAAAAAGAATAAGAATAAAAGAGAAGAAAAGTGTGTATAGAAGATTAAGTGCGTGGTATCATGCTGCACGGTCATTTGAAACAAAGTGGTATCATCCAATGCAAAAACAGGTCCACCCGATCGAAGCCAGGTGTCAAATGCAAACAAAACTTATACAATCAAAGAAAATGAAAAGATGAAAGAATGGAAAGAATGATCATCATTCTTCAGTCAATGCATCGTCACCAGTTTCACGCCAGTCCTTCGACTTCTCGGTGAGTCGCCGCACTCCCGACACACGTTGCGCCCAGTGCGCTTCCGACGGTGAGCGGAAGGTGTAGGCCCGCTGCGAGGAGATGACCCCAATGCTCTGTAGCACAGCCTTGCGCGAGTCACGGCTAAAGACTGCTGGGTGAGGGATCCACTCCAAAGCTGCTTGGAGATCGCCGTCCAGCGCGCCCATAGTCAGAGGGTCGACGGCGGCAGCCACTGGGGTCGCAGTCGCACTGTCCGACGCAGCAGATAAATGGGGCCCATCGCCATAACTGGAAGAGCGTGGGGATGAGGAAGTGGGGGTTTCACCCCGACTTCCCGCATCGCTGTGACCGGAAGGCTTGGGAGCGCCCGGGGGCAATGGCGGCAGGCTGCCCTTGCCCAGACCCTTGAGGATACTCCGGGTCTCATTCAAAAGGTGCTGAGCGCGGTCAGCTTGGCCGCGCGAGACGAGAGTCAACGAGCGGGTCAGCATGTCAGAAGTGAGCAGCTCCATACGTCGCTGCACGATAGATGGATGTGGAGGGATTGGCGGCGTGATCGGTCGAGCGACACTACCCCTGGCCTTGGGGTTGGGTGGGAGCATGGTGATGGTCAGCAGCGATGGCCGGGGAGAGTGCGTCAGATGACCATCGCGGAGCAAGTCACCGTAGGTCAGATCAGCCTGGATCAATGGCACTTCCTCCACGCTCAACACACGCTGGTCATCGCCGTCGGGGCCTCCCCCGAGGGCTTCCAGACCGGACACCAGGCTGTCCCAGGGGTCCTGGGGCATGCTCTCCTGGGTGGCGTTATCCGGCTGGATGACCAGCTGCACCAACACATCGCGCTTGTCTCCAAATCGCAAGTCACCCAGAGCCGCCTCAGCATCGCGACCAGTGGCACGCTTGGTCGTGTGTAACGCACCGCTGATCTTGACGAACTTGGCTGGCGACCCCTCAGGAAGACGGAGTTTCAGCTTGACGTTCTGATGCGACGTTGTCTGCAGCGCACCAAGACAACCCGCCACGCACTCGCGCAGCATCATCCAGTCCTTGACGTAGAGGTAGGAGCCCTTGGTGCGAGTGGAGAGTTCGATCATGGTATCGGGTTTGTGGGTCAGACCCAAACCGAACGAATGCAAGCTCACCTTGGCCGCCTCAGCACGGGAGACGACAAAGTCAACGCTCTCTGGGTCGGAAGTGGACGAGTCGCTGACCAGAAGGATGGTGGAGATGGGGTTGCTGGACTTGCGCTGCATCAACAGATCCATGGCAACGTTGGCACCCTCCACGACATCCGCCCGCAGGCTCTTCTGACCCACGGGACGAATGGAGCTCAGAATCTTGTTCCATCCAGCCCAGGTCTTGGTGGTCATGCCGACAAGCGGCACGCCGCCACCACTGGAGCCAAAGGTAACGAGACCCATCCGATCGCGGGGACCCAGGTTTTGCACCATGAACTTGAGAGCGTCGCGGAGCAGCGTGATCTTGAGACCCTGCATCGACGACGACACAGGGATGACGACAACAATGTCAAGCGGAATGTGGATTGACGAGGCCGTCAGGCTGTTTTCCATGCCAGTGTTGGTATAGTCGGTGATTGCTGTGGCGACGGAGCGTCCCGCGCCGTACGACGAATTGATGGACGCCTGGCGTCGGATCTGGCTGGCGCGCCAGTCATCCTCCTCTGTGCCCGAATTATCCAAGTCGTAGTCGACCGGGCGAGGGGAAATGTCGACTGGATTGTGAAGGTCGAGAAGTGCGCGACGCCAGGTTTCTAGCTGACTCCGGTTCTGAAACCGGAGGAAGAAGCACGGCAGCTCACTGACGGTCAGGTTCAGAGTGAGGACGTGATCATCTACTAGATTAGCTCCTTTCTTGTCTAGACGGCCGCACATATGTTGCTCACCTGCTGGCCCATCAATGGATTTGAGATGCTTCTTGATCAGAATAGAACCCTTCAGGGTGCAGCGAGTAGTCTTTGGCTTGGATACTTGGTCATCGTATTGATGATGACGGTCGTGGACACGCTTCTCTTTGATACAGATAAGCATTTCAGCGAACAGGTAGCATTGCAATTCCTGCCACGATTCGCGGTCCTTGCCCACAGCCATGCGTCCATGGTGGCGCAGCTTGCCAAATCTGCAAACATCAGTAAACTGCCAAACAAAAGTAGGAAGAGATAATTACCTTGAGAACTCCAGTCCATGCCAATTGTCCACACGCATGCGCAAATCTTCTGCCACATCGTCGAGATTCTCCTGGGCCTCGAACTGACTGGATCGGCTTTCGCGAACGGTAGGGAAGCGCATGACGCCACCAAATGGTTCATCCTGTGGCACGGCAGCACCACCCGTGGAATGGCCCAGATCCTCCGCATCTGGGGACCAATTGCCTTCGGGCACTTCGACGGTAATCAAGCAGGCCAACGACTGCTGCTGTCGCGAGCGACTGAGCGTGGGAAATTCGCTCCGGATAGAGACAGTGGGAGCGGGGATGGGATTCTTGGTTGGAGCGGCACGCGGGCTCAAATCCGATTCCATGGCCTGGACGTCGTAGTCATGACGGCGGCCATTGGCAGGATGCTGAGAGCTGTCGGCATATTCGGGAGTGGATTCGACGATACTGTCATTGCGAGTATGTTGGGTATGTTGGGTACGGGAGACGGAGGCCATCCGCTCGATTCGTTCGCGATGACTGGCCGTCTCGCGGCTCTCGCGACGGTTAAAGGGATCGCGACTTTCCCGGGGGTTGTAGGAATTAGTTGGATTGTAGGCATTGGTCGCATGAGTTGCATGAGTTGCATGAGTCGCATGAGTCGCATGAGTCGCATGACTACCGGCATCACTGCCGAGGCGGCCACGGCTGGGAGGTTGGTCCCAAGGTGTGGGTGTGGTCAAACCACTGCGGGCAGTGGCTGCATCGCTGGTGACGGAGCGGACAATGTTGCTAAGTTTTTCTGCTTGCTGTCAGTCACATGCCAGGCTGTCATCCCTGGGGTGGAACATACCGATATCTAGCACGTTTCCCCCACGGCTAGTGTCCAGCCCAAGGGGAGCATCGCATGTGGGGCAATACTGTCCCTCGAATTCACGGATATATTCGTAGAAACAGGCCTCGTGGGAAACATGGGCGCAGGAGAACTGTAGGACACGTTCACCGCGGAGAGTGTGTTCGAGGGGTTCTTCACAGACGGCGCATTCACTCCCGACAAAGGTTCTCTCACGACGGTTCCGGGTGCGGTCGACATCCATGACACCGGCCATGTTGCCAGAATATGGGGAGCTAACGGACAGACTACTGTCAGGACGGTCTATGGGAGGTCGACTGAAGGAAGTAAACGAGCGAAGGGTAGAACGAGCGGGGGAATCCGGACGCGGAGGATCTATGGAGTTGTATAGGCGATTAGCGCCAGTCTTGCAGGGCAATATAGTGTATGGGGAGATGCATATAAGAACAAGGAGTACCTGATACAGCTGAACTTGAAGATAGTGTTCACCGTCCTTCCGGAACGGTATTGAAACGAGAGACCAGGAACAAGACTGAAACGAATGAATGGGAGAACGAAGGAATGCCAGAGGGGAGAGAAGAAGCAGGTAGAGAGAAGAACGAAGAAGACATTCCAGAATGAGGAATGGGATGAAAGAGGACGAAAGGCAAAAAGGAGAGATTGACTTACACAGCGGAGACTTCTTTTTGGACCTGCCAAACCAATTGCGAGGAGAGGTAGAAGAAGGTTGATGGTGAAGATCGAAAGGCCCGGTGGAATCCGATCTGGAAGAAGGCCGGTGTTTCCACATGGGCAAAGGCTGGATCAGGGGAGAGTGAATGTAATGAATGAAGGTGTGAAGAATAGGAGAAAAGGGTGAGAGGAGTTGACTGTGGAGGAGAGACAGAGAGAGACGGAGAGATGGCAAAGTGACAAGATTGACGGGAGGGTTGCCACAATAGGTAAAGGTGCAGATTAGGAGATATTAACAGGATTGAGTATGTATGTACTCCGTATGTACGTAGGAGAGAGGCACGGAATAGGAGGCACAGTAATGGTGCATTAAGTACAAGAGAGCTGTTACAGTAACACTCTCTGCATGAAAAAAAAAGCCGTTGATGCTCCGGCCAGAGTTTCGGGTCTGTGGAACTCTGTCCCTCTCCCATTGGCTGTGTGGGGGGAACTAACGAATCCTGTGCCATGGTTGGTTCACCTCCTAGAGGCAGTTGTGGAGCATGGTACAGTAGTGTCCCCCTGAATAGGTGGGCTGCATAACAATGCCCAATAGGGAAATATATAATCCATTGTGCACTGCTTAAAGTTCTTTAGTAGGACACTATGCTATTATATATTCATTTATTTGAGTAGAAACAGGTATATCTTAGCCTGGTCGAGAGAAAGACCATTTATGGGTTTCGTATTTGCGCTCATTTGACCACAAGCACCGGTTGATCAGCACCCGCTTTCCAGGATAATCCCGTCGGAAATGAACCGGAGCAATTAACCGTCTGTGTTTAGTCTCGAGGTTCCTGACTCGCAGAATTTCTGCTTGAGTTGAGCCTTTGTGTTCCAACTGAATAAGTGCACAGCTGGTATGAGACAGTGCTCAATAATAACCATTCACAGAGCATAGAAGAACACTCCGTTGAAGCGCAAACATCAAGACCTTACTATGTGCATTAGTACCATAGTACTCTGGGTCGCAGCTGTCATATTGATCCACCGTATTTCTTTTTCGCGTAACCGGATAGCTTGGCCAAGCACAGGGGCAAGATCCAGGGTACAAGCAGATGTACCTACGAGCGCCATCCCTGTAGCGGATATACAGGGTGTACCCTACTATGTACGTAAGTATACTCTATAGACTACGTGCGTGTTCTGGATATGTACTCGCAATGACCATGGTTCATCTGATCTGTATCATGTTTACTCACGGACTGCTCGATTGTACTTGTGTACCTGGTACATGTGGATTCTTCCGATTGTGGAACATTTTGATGGATCACATAATCCCACCCTACGCTTGATTATTTCTTTACTAACAGAACAGATGTATCCAACGCCGTTAAGCACGGGGTCTCCGTTCTACCATGGATGCTCTAACTGTCAGCAGTTAGCTGTCATGCACTGACGGTAAGGGGTTGCTGGATATATCAGCTTTGCTAGATCGGTCGGCATTTGCTGGATCTGAATCGGTTTCGATACATTTGGATCGATCTAGGTCAGTATGACTCGATACTAGCATGGACATAGAGTGACTGCCTACTGCTGAAATGGCTTGCAGGGGGCACGTGAGGGGGTATACACGTGACTTCTCCGGATATACTCCGGATTGCGGAGGCTGCACTTCCATCTCTACTCTACTCCGTACTGACACATAGGGTATAGATATCGGTCACATTGCAATCCAAAATACCACTGTCTTATTGAATGTTGAATGTTGAATAGTGTCGTACCTGTGCTTACTCAGCTCGGATATCGCTGCCGGTAGATAAACTCTCGGAACATCACGAACCGCACTTGAATAGATTGATCATGTCGATATCGATCAATGGAGTACATACAAGTACTTCTATTCTGTGTCTATCTCTATATAGAGGGTACATGATAACGGTCTCTGATATCGACATACCATGTCTTCATAGCATACGCCTCTCGTAATGCAATATGTTTGCCCTGTTTGCACTCTGTACACCGGAACTCCCCGAAGGGAATCTTAGTCAGCGCCTACCAGAAAACGCCTAGTCGCAAAGGGGAAAGTTTGTTCCCAACAGCGACTCCGTTGGTGAAAAGAAACAGAGATATCAATCTCTGTGGCCTCCATCCCCCTCAATTCCCACCCTCTTTTCTTAGATACCCAGAATGTTGTTCCGTACTGCCTGGGCCCGTCAGGCCCTTCCTCTCCGCCGTCAGGCCTTCACTCCCTTAGCGCGCCGTTCCGTCACCACCGACGCTGCTTCGGCGCATGCTGAAAACATTCCCCAGGTGGGTTCGGATCAGATGGAATAGTGATGACAGTGACATATACTAACCCTGTGTAGGAAGATGACAAGCCCTTCACCGTCCGCCTCTCCGATGAGAGCTTCGAGACCTACGAACTCGACCCCCCTCCCTACACTCTTGAGGTCACCAAGAAGGATCTGAAGCAGATGTACTACGACATGGTCGCTGTCAGGTATAACTCCACTGTCCGTGCCCAGGGAATTGAATGGTGCTGATTGTGTAGACGGATGGAAATGGCCGCAGACCGTCTCTACAAGGAGAAGAAGATCCGGGGTTTCTGTCACTTGTCGACTGGTCAGGAAGCTGTCGCCGTCGGTATCGAGCACGCCCTCAACGCCGACGACAAGCTTATCACTGCCTACCGATGCCACGGTTTCGCTTACATGCGCGGTGGTACCGTCCGCTCCATCATCGGTGAGCTGCTCGGCCGTCGCGAGGGTATCGCCTACGGAAAGGGTGGTTCCATGCACATGTTCGCTCCCAACTTCTACGGTGGAAACGGTATCGTCGGTGCTCAGGTGCCTGTTGGTGCTGGTCTGGCTTTCGCTCAGCAGTACAACGAGCAACCCAACACCAGTGTCATTCTGTATGGTGACGGTGCCGCCAACCAGGGTCAGGTTTTCGAGGCTTTCAACATGGCTAAGCTGTGGAAACTTCCTGCTCTGTTCGGTTGCGAGAGTATGTTTGTTCGTCCCCAGTCTACCAGCAGGGTGCTAATTGTGTAGACAACAAGTATGGTATGGGTACCTCCGCTGCCCGGTCCTCCGCCTTGACCGAATACTATAAGCGTGGTCAGTACATCCCCGGTATCAAGGTCAACGCCATGGACGTCTTGGCCACCAAGGCCGCCGTCAAGTACGCCAAGGACTATACCGTCGCCGGCAACGGTCCCTTGGTCTTCGAATACGTCACCTATCGGTACGGTGGTCACTCCATGTCCGACCCCGGTACCACCTACCGTAGCCGTGAGGAGATTCAGCGCATGCGCAGCACCTACGACCCGATCGCCGGTCTCAAGCAGAAGATCATCGACTGGAACGTCATGACCGAAGACGACCTCAAGAACCTCGACAAGGAGGCCCGTGCCCTTGTCGACGAGGAGGTTGCCATCGCTGAGGCCATGCCCGCCCCCGACAACACTTCCCGTATTCTCTATGAAGATATTTACGTCCGTGGCAGTGAGCCCCGCTGGATGAGAGGCCGTACCGTCGATGAGACGTTTTACTACTAGACCTTCGTATAGAGTATGAGTTTGTTAAGATGTTTTTTGTAATTTAGCCTTCACGTCTGGAAAATGCATTCACTGGGTATATATCTGCGTAGGGGTATCACAATCGTCAAAACGAATAAACAAACAACTGAATTTGGAGAAAATATTAGGCAGGTTCCTGCCTCAACATCTCCAAAATCATCTCCTGTGTCCTCTGCACCGAGTCAAGCTTCTCCTCCAAGGACGCGCGATCCCGCTCAATCTCTCGGCGGAGTTCTTCGCGTACTTCCCGCTTGAGCTCTTCTTTCAGCAGACTAAAGGGGGTTGGCATGTTTTCTGTATTATGCTCATTACCACTGAGCTGGTGATTCTGTTGTCCAGGAGCAAGAGCAGAACGCGGGTCTAGGTTTGCGTCGAGGTGCTTGTTTAGTTTCCCTAGTGTTTCTAGGAGGGCAGTCATCATGTTTGGTTCTGTGGATGTAGCTGCTGCCGGTGCTGGGGAGGTAGATTGGTAGGGTGTTTTCTGGGCCAGTGGTGGTGGTGGTGATTGTGGCGATGGGTTAGGATTTGAGAACATCGAGTCGAAGCCTGGTGGTAGACGGACTGAGACGGGGATGGGGATGTTGGATTGTGGGAGTGTCGGTACGGTTGTCGAAGAAACAGGTACAGGGGGCTGTACTTGTACTGGAGTCTGGTTGTAAGCAGGAGTACCCGTGGGTGTGTGCTCGACAGACGGCGCTCTCCATCCGTCATCCTCGTCCGGCGCAACAACCGTGTCCCACGGATACTCCCACCCGCGACTCTTCCTTTTCCTCGTCTTCCGCGAATCCCTCTTCTCGATCCTCTTCGCCTCCGCTTCCTCCCACTTCTGCCATGTTGGTATCCAAGCATCAACCGCAGCGCGCCACCGCGGGTTCGATAAATCTTCACTGGCAGCGGCGCCTTTTTCGCGCTGCTCCTCGAGGAACCGCATGCGCTGCTTCGTTACCATTTCAACTTTACGCCGGACAGAGTGCCACGAGTACGGATGGCCTTGGTCACGGGTGAATTCAGCAGTGACCGTGATCCACCATTTGCAGAGGTTGCTTCGCTGTCCGAAATCGGGGGCATGGCGGTTACATATTTCAAAGAGAGATACTTCTTCGGAGGTCGTTAAGCGCTTGCCGTGTTTGCGCTCGCTGCTCTCCCCATTGTTACCAGTGGCCACGAGTTGGTTCGCAGTGTTAATATCCGCCTCGTCGATAGGGTTATCCCGATCATTGTTCGCAATTGCCAACCCACCATGTCTCCTCCTTTGTCCACCCCCAGAAACCCCCTCTGCCCCAGGCGACGGCGCATAATCTGGATCTCCCGGCCCATCCAACACAACCATACCCCTCCCCCCATCCTGATCACTCTCCTCCGACCCTTCCACATCGTCCTCCCCGGGTCCCCGGCCACCCTGCGGCGCCGGCATCGGCCTCGTCTCAACAACCACAGACACAGCCTGGTGATTCGCATTCTGGCCCATGCGCAGATTCGATGAGATACTCGGCGTCACATTTGTGCTACCGCTGGTTGTATTCTGGTGTTGTCGCTGTGGTTGTTGCTGTTGCGGCTGCTGGCGCGACATCATTGACGGCATCCATCGTAAATGAGGCATTTGATATGATGTAGATGGAGAAGAGGTAGATGTGGGGTGCGAATGTGAATGCGACTGCGACTGCGACTGCGCCGCTGATGGCGTATGTGAATGCTGTGCATGCTGCACATGGGGACTTGAATGTGGATGCGGTTGTTGCGGTTGCGGAGCGGAGTGGTTTGGGATCCCATGCCAGGGATACATTGACATTTTTTTTTTTCCCCTATCTCTCATATAAATATAAAAATAACGGGGGATGAAGTAGCTTTCAAAAGAAAAAAGATGCTGATCGTTGACGTTGGAGTATGCGAAAGTGAAAAAAAGGGTGGGAGAATTGCAATTTTTGCGTTAATTACGGGCGGTGGGTGGGTTGTGGTTGATGAGTGTGTTACGGTATTTTTCAGGCCGTGCAAATTTGTAGACGTTCTATTTTGACACTGTCGATTATGTTTTCGAGCTATGAGCTACAATCTATTTGAATTGAGATGGGTATGTTTTTTTGGTCTTGATCATCGTAAAGAGAAGTGACTTTACGTGGTTACTAGCATATAGTACTCATGCATGGATATATATTTGTAGGCATAATGTTAACCAACATATTCATTGCTACATGTACAGAAACACCGTTTATCATGACTTTTGGTCCTCAAACATAAGTGACCCAGTAATACAGATTCGGAACAATAAGAGAGGAAAAGATTAATACAGAGCAAACGCACTTACCGCCGTCTCAGATACCAAGCAAAGGCACCCGTGTTAATGCTCTCTGAGAATGGCGACGGCACTTCCGAGAACCCAGGGCGGGCAACCGGATGCCGCAGGTAAACAGCAGCGCAGATGTTCTGGTTGACTTCGAGGTATCGTGGGATAAACGCAAAGACGCTCATATAGTCCCGCGGCCGCCAGGGCGTGGCGTACGGTTTTGTGCTGTCAATTGGGTTGTCGCGCATCTGGATCAAAGCCCGCTTCAGGGTATCGAACTCGTTTTCTGTCAATTCCGAGGTGTCAACTTCTTCCGCTGGGTTTTCGGTAGCCTTTTGGAAGGCCTCGGTCAGTGCCTGGCCCGGCCGCGAGTCGGGGGCTTCGGTTTCTGCGACAGGATCGGAGGATTCAGCTGCTGGTTGCGATTCGGTATTCTTGCCCTTGCTATCCTTCTTCTCCAAACGCGTCGCTTTGAGGAGTGTCATCAACTCCGAGAACTGAGACTCGAGATTGTCGTTGAGGATGGTGCTCGACTCCGAGCGGGAGAGAACTCGCTTGATCGCTTTCTGGAACCCACGCAGTTCCTGCTTCTTCTTGGCAGGCAGGTCCGACTTCTCCTTGGACATGATGGTCTTAGCCTGAGCCATGAGACCCTTCAATGTCTCTCGAGTGTCCTCCGGCTGAGCCTCCGCTTCAGGCTTCGGCTCTTCTTTTCCTTCCTTTTGTTCCTCTGCAGCACCTTCCTCGCCTGCCTCAGGTGTCTCTGTCTTTTGTCTGGCGATACGTCCTTCCCGACGTTCCGCCTTGCTCTTAGGTGCACCGGTAGCGAACATGACCCGTTCGGGATCGACCTGGAACATATCACCGGGGTTGAGAAGGTAACCGGGGTATCTCATCTGCGTCAATTAGCCCCAATCCCAAAACAAAAGTAGCAAATGCAAGCGCACCTCCTTCCCATTGACTGTAACTGCCCCATGAACAACAAACTGCCTCGCCTGCCTCGTACTACTCGCAAACAACGCCCGGAAAATAGCCGTATCCAACCTCCTCTCCAACGGCGCAAACGTCATCTGTGTAAACGGCGTAAGTTTCTCCTTCTTTGCACGCTCCATCTCCCACGGACTCATTATTCCCGAACCACGACCGCTGGAAGCAATCGACCCGTCGTCCTCGGCCAGCCGTGTAGCGTCCATGGGGACGACGCTGCGGATGCGGCGGGAGAACATGCGCTCCCATTGGGTTTCGGGGACTTGTTCGCCATGGTATGCGCGGGCGGAGGATTTGGCGGTCCATTTTTGTTGGAAGAACGTGCGGTTGTTGGTGCTGGGGTTGCGGAAGCGTTGGAGGTTATAGAGGTTGTATTTGCTCCATGATTGTCGGATTTTCTGCAGCGGTTAGCACAGTGCACACGGAGATTGAGTATACATGAATAGCAGGATGATAACGTACAGCCCGGCTCAAAGGAGTCGTGGCCCTGTTTCTCATGATGGCGGGTCTGGGTTATGGTGTATGGCCTTGTCCCTCCGTCCGTGACCGTATACAGAATGCCGGCCAAATTTCTCAGTCACGTGTATCACCTGACTTACACCTGAATATCCAGGCACTATTATGGCTAGTTCCTATTGGTTGAAAACTCTCGCTTACCACTAGCGCGTGCACTGACCTTACCTCAGCATATATAAGCCTCTTCCCCCCGCCGTCATTTGAACTTTTTTTCTCTTTTCTTCTTCATACTTACCTTGTTTGGGTGGCTGCGCTCAAGTAGGCGGCTTACCACGGATTGGGCCCTGCATTGCACAGCGCGGCGGAACAGTCCGTTCAACGGCCTTCGGGTCATTGACAGGCGTATTCTTTGGCACCGTTCCTTAGGGAGCACTTCTATTTCCTTTTCATCAGATCTCGAGCTAAATGCTCGAGGGTGGAGAAGAGGTTACTGTAGAACATGTCCATGTAGACATGGAAGATAATAAATTCGATAGTATGGTGTCTTGAACTCCAACATGCCATTTACATATTCGTATATTCATGTTCTACTCGGTCCTGTTCGCGCTAGGAAATGCCTCCAACAATGCCTCCGCTTCCTGTGGATTCACGGCGTCATCCAACATCTCATGCGCCATTTCCACAGTCTCGTCCTCAATCCCCTCTTCCAGCACCAATCCTTCACTAAATGCCAGCCTTGTTAATGCCACAATAAATTTCTGCTTTCCTCCCGCAACCTTCCCCAGCTTTGACTGCAAATCCACGCCCTCGTGCCGCTGCATAACTCCATAAACCAACCGCATTAACGCATTCACCAATGACGCGTGCATGTCTCGCTCAGGTGGGTACGAGTACAACGAATCCAGTTCATCGTGCATCGCTCGTATCAATCTTGCAAGAACGGTTGGATGGTTTGCGATTACAGAACTCCCGTGCTCGTTCCCCGGGGACATGGGTGGGAAGGCTATCGCCATTAACAGCGATAATGCCTCCTGTCGCATATTGCAGATTTCCATCTTCGTATACGCTTCTTGTCCCTCGTCGACTTGCGGCATCTCGCTTAGGAGGTTTGCGACACGGTCAACGATATAGTTCTCGTTGGCGATTTGGTCGGCTTCTGTTTCGCGGATGGGACCGAAGGAGTCATCACGGATGCTGGTTATTAGTAGGTCCAAGGTTATGATGATGTCCTGGATTGGCTGCGAGCAGTTCAGCATCATTAGGATGAAGTCGTAGCGGATGTGACGCCAGAAATTTTCTAATGCGCCGCTGAGATGTAGACACCCAGATGCCATTCGATAGAGCAGCCTTAGCGCTTCAGTTGAGCTGACGTCGTGCTCTAGCTGGGATTGTGGTGTCTGGCGGATCTGTCCCAGGTTCTGTCGCCAGACTGGCGAATGTTTGAATCGTGGCACGCCGTTGACGTCGCCTGAGTCCTGCAATACGGGTACGACAGGTTCGATCATCCCCGGGACGGATGAACACATGTCCAAACCTAAGAGGAAATTAATGACCACCATGAACATCGGAATAGGCGTGTAGAATTTCTCTTTCAACGAGCGCAACCATAGTCCAGCAATGATCCGCGCATATCCCTCCACATAGTTCCCCAGTTCGAGCCTAGTCGTTTCTTCCAGGATAATGCTCGACAACTTCCGCTCTGGCTCCGATGGAAACGTCAAGGAGGCCATTACTTCCAGATCCCGCTCTTCGTTCGGCCAAGTCCGATGATCCAAGATGCGCTTCATGAATCGAAGGTTGATATCCTCTTTTGGTGGGGGTGGAGGCTCTTGATTCTGTTCCTCGTTCACATCTGTATCCAGCAGCATCGCATCATCCGACAACGTCCCGGGTGTCTCTTCGGCCGCCGGTTCTCTGACCCGTCCGCTTAGCTGTAGCTTCGTCGGGCTGTCCTCGCTCAGCTGTCTCTTCCTCTTGCCCGGTACGACGGGTCTCGTCTGTTTAGACCTAGCGGCAGACTTGCTGGGTGAAACCGCGATGATTTCATCGTCATCGAAGCCATCGCGAAATGGAAGACTCTTAGGCTTCTTCGGAGTCACGGGGGGTGCTTTCTCCACGGCTTTCGTTTTTGCTTTCAGATCCTTAGTGCGCATCACCTCGTCCGCCAGATCTTGTCGCAGAAATGCATTTTCTGTAGCCAGCATCTTTCCTTCTGCGCGCAGTGCTTCCAAGTCCTGCTTATTCTTGAGTGCCTCCTCCTCCATCGACTGGCGTAGTGCTGCCATTTGCCGATCATAGTTCTGAGCTAACTTCGCTTGGTTTGAGCGGATGATTGCGATCTCGCCGGCCTTAGTTTCAGCTAGGGATTTGGCCGCGGCCAGCTCCTCCATGGCCTGTTTATTGCGTTCATTTTCCCATGCCAACTACTCAAGTTAGCCGCCGTCCAGTACAAGTAATTGCATTAAATATCAGCTACCTTTTCCATAAGAGAATTGTAGGCATCGTTTATCCCCGGCTCATCACCTATAAGATCCTCATCCATATAATCGTCCGTGGGACAATCATACGCCTGAGGATTCTTATCCACTGCCCGGGCATGGCCTTGCTGCTGATATACATCCAGCTTCGTAAAGGCTATTGCCTTGTCCACCAAACTCGTAGACTCCAGATCATCGGCAAATACCTCCGCATCCAATTCTCCTACATCTAAATTTCCATATTCATTTGTTAGACCACTCTGTAGCCGCGAAGGGATCGAGTTTGTATTCGGAGGGCCGGACTGCCCTATGTCTCGTGACACAAAGTCTCGTGGAGGTTCTGAGGGTCTTGCGGGCGGAGGGAGGGAAGGCTTCTGCTGCTGAGCTTGAGTGGAACGATACGCACTCTGCTCCAGTTGGAGCAATGTCGCAGGGGGTAAATCATCGAATCCATCGTCGGAGAAGAAGTCCTCGTCGTGGTTGTCCATGCCAAGTAGCCATGAATGGGGTCGTTGATGCGGCTGAGACGATGGAGAGGGAAACTGCAAACAGAGTGAATGCAGTTAAGGATAAATATTGTCAAGAATAAATCATTTTATGCTGACAGAAAGAATACTTGAAGTATGCAAAGAAGAAAAGTAGAGAGAAATGCGGCTCTTCCGCCCGTTACATGAATGAATAATCCCCCCCGGACTAACTTCGAATCTTCCCAACTGTCTCTTTTCCTCCTCTTCTTCGATTTTATTTTCGCGTCTTGCCAGAGGTTGGACCCTGATCTGCAACTTCGATCTTCTTTTCTTTCTTTTCCTTTTCCTTTTCCTCCTCTCCTCTCCTCTCCTCTCCTCTCCTCTCCTTTCCCCTATCCTCCCTCCTCGGTCTTTACACCATGTCCAAGTCTCGTCGGAACGTCAGGTTCCCACATCGGAACTCCAACGAACGACGCATGAGTGTGTCCTCGGACGTTAGCGATGCGCCGTCTGATGCGGGCAATCCGCCCCAGAACAGCAACAGCAATGCTGTCGCTGGCAATACTGAGGGCAATGGCGCCTCGAGGCCTTCTACCATCCCCGAGGAGGTGAGCTCAGCCCAATGAGGTCATCTGGCTTCCGTGTATAACGCTGACACAAAATGTTCAACATCCCCAGAAGTCTGACAAGCCCCCGCTGTCTGAATATGAGAAGAAAAAACAGACCTTCATTACACGGACAATATGGTCCTTTGTCATGATCGCGGGGTTCTTCATCGCTATGTTCTCCGGCCACATCTACATCATCGGTCTTGCGACTGCTGTTCAAATCGTCTCGTTCAAGGAGGTTATCGCTATTGCCAATGTTCCCAGCAAAGAGAAGAACCTTCGGTTTACCAAGTCGCTAAATTGGTATTTCCTGGCCACCACTATGTACTTTCTGTACGGAGAGAGTGTCATCTACTACTTCAAGCATATTCTGCTGGTGGATAAGGTTCTGCTGCCCCTGGCCACCCACCATCGCTTCATCAGTTTCATGCTCTATGTTATGGGTAGGTTTGCGCGCGATTACCCCCCATCCTTTCCACCCCCCCCTGCTTATTTGTCTCTCGTCTAGGTTTCGTCTTCTTCGTCGCATCCTTGCAAAAGGGCCACTACCGCTTCCAGTTCACCCAGTGGGCCTGGACGCACATGGCGCTCTACCTGATCGTCGTGCAGGCGCACTTTGTCATGAACAATGTCTTGGAGGGCATGATTTGGTTCTTCCTGCCCGCGTCCTTGGTGATTACAAACGATATCTTCGCCTATGTTTGCGGTATCACTTTCGGCCGCACTCAATTGATCCAGTTGTCGCCTAAGAAGACGGTTGAAGGGTTCCTGGGCGCCTGGTTCTGCACCATTGGTTTCGGTTACTTCATGACCAACATCCTCATGCGCTACAAGTACTTTATTTGCCCTGTCAATGATCTCGGTGCGAACGTTTTGACTGGATTGGAGTGCACACCCAACCCGACCTTTGTGCCCCAACCATACACTGTTCCCGACTGGACCGGTGTTGGTACCACGTTCTACATCCAGCCCATTCAGTTCCACATTCTGGTTTTCGCATCCTTCGCCTCCTTGATCGCGCCGTTCGGTGGATTCTTCGCTTCCGGACTTAAGCGCACTTTCAAGATCAAGGACTTCGGCGAATCGATCCCTGGCCACGGTGGTATTACGGACCGTATGGACTGCCAATTCATCATGGGATTCTTCGCCTACATGTACTACCACAGCTTCATTGCCGTGTACAAGGCCAGTGTTGGGGACATCATCGAGACCGCCATTAATGGTCTGACTGTCGAGGAACAGCTTGAGGTTGTCCGTGGCTTGGGCAAGTATCTGTACAACCAGGGAACAGTCTCGGAAACTGTATGTTCTCCCTCTTTGCCCCTCTTCTTTTGGTCGCATTTCTAACAGCAACAGATTTTGGATTGCCTGAACACCGAACTCACGCGTCGGTGAGCGCATCAAAATTGACGACTTTTCCATTCCTTCCCTTCATGTTATCTTCTATGACTATTTCAACCATTGCCCCTTATGAGCTCTTCCAACCTTGACCAGCGGAAGTGAACATTGCAAACGTGAATTCAATTTAATAGTTATTTTATTTACCGAATCTCCTTCAACATTCTCCGGGGCTTTCTCATCCACCCTTTTGACTCGAACGGACCATCGACCAGCTCCTTGCCCATGCGACATTCCTCGCCCATCAATCTAAAATAAACGAAATCGTGCTCTCTTGCCCTTTCCGGTCATGTTTTCAACTTGATTCCTCTCACCCTATTATGGCCTATCAGCGTATTTTATGAGGAAAATGTCAGTAGGTTCAAATGGTTCTCTTGTGTTTCTCAAAAATTTTGACTTCGTTGTCCATTTTTGCTTTATCTTCTTGTTCCTGCTCTGTCCGGTTTCGCTGTTTGCGGATGAGATGGATGGAGTGAGGTGAGCAGTGACTTGCTGCATGTTGCAGATAAAATTGATTCTATATAACCCAATGAATTACTTGATTGACAGGAGAATGCTTGTTGAAAATTTTTTTTTTCTTTTTTCTTAAAAAAAAAAAAAAAAACTTATGTCTTCATCTTCATCGAACCCGTCCATTCACGCGTAAACCATCCAAAATATTGTTCCCATAGACCGATATGCATTTACTCATCGTCACTATTCTGAGCAAAAGCCCTCACGATCTGCAGTCCTTCCTGCGCATCTTCATCTTCCCAGGGCTTCAAACCAAATGCCGTCATGAAAGAAGTCCATCCGCCATACGACTTGATAACCTGCTTCTCGGTGGGACTGAGGCCAGCGGGCTCTAGCGTGCAAGACGTGATTAGCGTTCATTCTCCCATGGATGCGCTTTTCATCCAAGGGAGATGCTGGGGACTCAGGGTACATACGGAGGGCGTCACTAGCAGGCATTTTGGGTTGTTTTGATTTCGTTTGAGGGTTTGGTTTTGTGGCTCTTGGGTTACGTGGAAGTTATATTTGAGTTGGCTCAGGATTAGGGGTGTTTGAGGCGAGGTGAGGGGTTGTATGGAAGATCAAGTGGGTTTGGTTCTCGTACCTGTATATCTCACGTGATGTATAATGATGTGGCGATTGTTGCTTTATTTGGCAGGTATCTATATCCGTTCTCTACCTTCAGTTCTTCACTTGTTTACTTGTCAATCACAACACGAAACGACTTCTTGCCTGGTCCTACCATTGCCTGACAACTGCTCGTCGTAACTTCGGTTCCCAGCGCCAATGCCCTCTTCCATCTATCTGCTCACACTTCCCTGCAACGGCGTATCGGTTCCAACTTCAGCGTACCTCGCAACTATTTGACTACACGAAGGACAATGGCAGAAATGACCAAGACGGGGTGGCTGTAGATAATGAAAGTCTGGTATATCCTGTGTTCTCGCGGACTTGTCCTTGTCAGTGCTACACCTCGTTGGCATGAAGATTGATGGACTAACTAGAATCTATGGGATATTCTTTGTAGACTCAAACGGGCCTGTTTTTATGCCTAATATACGCTTACTCTATGAATTACTCCGGAACGAGTGGGAAACATATGAAGAGGAAGTGGAAGCTGGGGAGATTCAGCCGGCTGATCCGCAGGTTATTTGCATTCAGAAAGAATGGAGTCAACTTTTCACGGGGATAGAATTATCTCTGGCCTGTTCTATTGCAGATACTACCATACCTTTGACTCTAGCCCTCTACTGTGAAGAGCCATACCGGTATTCTCTTCAGTCTTCGCGGCCTCTCTCGCTGGATGGTATGTCTTGATATCTTACGCTGAGCTATTGCAACTAACGTCAAAAAGACTACAAGTGCTAGCCAATATTTACTCGGAACCTGCGACGCTTATGGACATGGTGAAATGGATGAATAAGTTTCGATACCATACAGCTCTTCCGGAGATAGGGTAGAGGAACTATTCCGGCAGTGACGTATCGAACTGTTGCCATATTTGCGGGACAAGTCCAACAGCTTACATCCCTATACCATAAATAGCCACCTGCTCTGCTTCATTATCATTCTCACCATTGTCAAAACTTGTCAACCCCTGCAGAATCTGCGGCGCCTCTTCAACGTCCTCGTCCTTCCAGGGCTTCAACATGTAGCTTAACATGAAGTTCGCCCATCCGCCGTAGCTCTTGACCGTGTTTCTCTGGGGGAGTTGGCGGTGGCTGTAGTATTATAATTGATTGATTGGCTTGTTATCAGGTAACAAAAAGTATGCGGATATGTGGCTGGGATCATACGAAGGGCGTCGGTAGCAGGCATTCTGTTTCGTGTTCTTGGTTCTGATATGAGGTTTGAGACTTGTGACTTGTAGGTGTTGGAATAGGTATTTGATCCGAGGCTCTGCAACGTGTTCTAATATATACCACGAGACTATGATTTTATCAATACGGAGAAAAATCGGGTACAAAACGGGCCATGCTTGGGAGTTGTTGTATTGTATAGCAACAAAAAACACCTATTCGTCACTCAGTTGACCCCTTCCAAACCGTCAACCCCTCCTCATTATCCTCACTCTCATCGAAATGGTAAGTCAACCCGTCCAAGATCATCAAGGCCGTCTCAATACCGTTATCTTTCCCGAAGCTCAGATTATATAGCACGCCATGAAATTTGCCCAGTTACTGTCCTCCTTGAGAACTTCTTTCTCTGTGGGGGTAAGCTCAGGTTCTGTATATAGTAACGGGCTGGTATGGTTAGCCTTCTATATTACTTGGCTGTAGATGGATGGGGTTCGTATGCCGCATTTTGTCAGTGGGGTTATACTTGATTCTTTCTATGGTTTGACGAGGATTGTGACAGTATTCTGTCTGGCATCATGGTCCACCATACACTTCTACCTACTTGGTAAATATGATATGTTCTCTGATAGTGCATCTCATCTAATAAGCAGCCCAATGTTTCACATGAGGATCGGGCATTGTATGTATTTTCGATGTTGATCCTCTGATATCCCCAGTTTTAAGGTATTCTGTCGAAGCCGGAAAGTATTTGCTGAGGATGGTGTGACATGGAATAAAGTGTTCAGCTATCACCTCTTGTGGACCGCCTCTTGCATATTTGGGGTCTTCTTACTCCCTGGCCTACTCCTCTTCTTGCTCTTTAAGAAGTACCGTATTCCTTCCCGTGAGTCCCATCTCACTTTCTTGTAGTGGCATGGCCAGCTTTTGCCAGGGTGCGACAGCCATGTCTCTATGATCGTGCTTTTCGTTGCCCCCGCCCTTTTTTTTTGGATATGATATATCCACTATTTCACGATCCCTTTTAGAGAAGGGGGTACAATAGAAAAGGGATACTGTGATGCGGCATTCTGATATTTCAAGGTAGATGGGCTCTCAGGTTAGGAGAGTGGAAGGTAGTGGAAAATCAGGTATGATTGATTGATTATCGGTCACTGCCAGCAGTGAAGTAGTCATTGAACTAGAAACCTGCTCCATGTGAACGAGCTTTCATTATTATATACAAATGCACTCGATTCACTACATTGAGCTATCACGCCTCAATGTAGCCAGTGAGTATTGTTCCAATCCTCTATCTTTTTTCCGTGTCTTGCAGTTTTTGGTAGGGCATCGGCACATTGTCAGAGACGGTATATGTGCCGGTTATTCTACATGATGCCAGTCTCGTGGGTTCGCTTCGGATTAGATGGCTCCCAAGGGTCTTGGGTAGCTGGTCCGTAGATAGTCCGCACATGGCCTGTAGATGTGCAAGAGCGATAATGCATTGCGTCCGTGAACCAACAATGCAGATTTCCGCATCATCTCCCATCTTCAACTTCGTACTCCTCCATCTCAACCTTGAAGTACTGCACGACCTTCGACTTCTCCGCAGCCGCACACTCGGGGTCTATCATAAATCGTACCGCGCCATCTCGGCCCCGTTCACCAGGGTTAGGTCTGTCGTCATTTGCCGCGACGGGCGTCAGTGGATGGACACCTCCCTTTTCGGGCATGGCGTCCTTGCTGCTTAGCTTGAAACCGTTGATGGTCTTGGTACTCGTGTCTTTTCTGTCAGCCCAGTGAGTGTATCGTGGTAAACTTTGTGCTTCCGCTTCTTGATTTAGAGGGATGCGGACGGTGAGGAATCGGTCTGGGGGGAAATGTGGTCCGACTGTTGTTGCTCCGCGTTGGTGGGTGTAGAGTTCTAGTAAGTCGAAGAGAGTTTCTTTAATTGTCAGCGAGTTTTTTCGAAGCGATAGGTACGCTCCAACATACCCATAACCTCTTCTCGACTGGTTCTCCATTGCTCGTAATCAATCCCTGATTCCAACGCCTCACTCCGTTGATCTAGTAACCGTCCTGCCAATTCCAGACAAGCAAAGGCCATGGTAGATGTAGTCTGCTTGATAGGCGCAAAAGTGCGATAAAGATCTTGCGAAATACGGTAAGCAACCCGGGATATCTCTGATTGCTGTGTTAGGCTGTAATGTCTAGCCAACTTGATGAGCGGTTTTTGCGGATGACGGGTTCGAAAGTCGAACCCGGATGCTTCAAGCATAAGTCTCTCGAGTCCGATGATGCCTCGTGAATGCACTTCGAAGATCTTATCGAAATCAGTCATTACCTTTAATTAAAGAGGCTTGAACCTACCTGTTCATCAGGAGACATCTGCTCTGCTGGAGAGCGCTTTAGGTTATAAGCGCCGCAGACAATCTCTCGGGACTTTTTGAGCGTGTCTTCAATCTTGCAGGCAGTAAACAATGCGGCCGCAGCAGCATCCTGACATAGTCAGTGATCAGCCAATGGGAAAGATGGAGAGGAACAATACCATATAGTTATACTCACTATCCGGATGAGATAACCGGAACTTATGATAATACACCACTGCAGTATTGAACGTCCGAATAGGCCTAGTTTGCAGTTAGTATCTCATTCCATAATTTCGATTTCGATCAAACTTACAAATGAAGAACCCGGCGCACATTGTCAATCCAAGTAACACCTTGAAGTCGCAGCGCTTCTTCGCGAAGAGGATTTACACCCATGGCCGCTATACAGTCCTGGATAGTCTGCTCGAAGATATAAGGCTTGGCTATCTGGATGAAGGAAGGATGGATGGGAGGAGGGTCCGGGACGGCAGGTTCATATTGCTTTTCGGGGTCCATGATGCTTTCTAAAGAAAGCCTTCTGGCTCGAGATTCATGCATTTTCGAAGATTTATTGACTGGATGAAGTGATTGAAAGAGTGTCTTTTCATGGATCGCGGTTGATGGTGGCCGCGATGTATATCACGTGCATCCGGAATATAGTTATCCCGGTCAAACAAAATTACCGAAAAGAGTAAGGGATATGAAATTGGGAATGATATAATTAATTTTTCTTTATTGTACATTAATGTATCAATTAGCCTCCGCATATTTCTCCAGTGCTTGATGTAATTGCCCGAATACCCCATCGTGCCACGTCTGAATATCCTCCCACTCCTTCGACGTTGCCTTGACAAATGACAGCCAAGCACCCACAATCAAGTCTGCGTATGATGGTGTAGTACCCCCCAGGAACGGTCCCTTGGTATTCTTACTGTAAAGTTCTGCCAATTCTACAAGCGCTTTCTTGAATTCCTCGAGCATCTTCATCTTTTCTTCGCCGCGAACCGTAAGTTTCTCCCAATCATCTACCCCCGCCCTTTCGCAAAATGTAGCCTTGGAAGCCTTTGCAGTGGCCAGATTCAAAGGCATCCCGTGGATGAAAAGGACAATGTGCTGAGTGAAAAGGGTATCCACTAGGACATTGAACTCTTTCGCGTCATGGCTCATCGTCGGGCCGTGAGGAAACAATGAAGGATCGTCGGGATATATCTCATCGAGATATTGTGTGATTTCGAGCGAATCACCGACGATATCGCCGGTGGAGAGATCGTGAATGACATGTAGAGTGTATAACACACTGCTGTCTCTGTGGGTACGGTTCGGAGGTGCGCCTAGTCTCTCGCGGATGTTTGTGACGTCTGGTAGTTCAACCCATTCGGTCTAGTAATTGACGCCTTAGAAATTCAGGGCATATCTGCAAATCATCATCAATCGTGGCTCAATTGTGGGGAGTTCAGTAAAACCCACTGAGTCTTCCAGGGATTGGGCGCAAAGCAAGTGGCCGAGGGGCGGGAGGCAATATCGTAGAAGAGGATGGGCTTGGAGGTATCCATTGCGATTGTTATTCTGTTATTCTGTTGTTGTCGTGATTGTCATGATTTACAACAGGGAAGTTAAAGTCTTATATATGGAGTAGTAGACGCGGCTATTTCCGGTCATGAACGACTGAAAAGCGACCAGTGGCCGAGTCTGTGCCATGAGTCATTATGAGTTTGTAAATTCTCACTCTGTGTCAATTCTGCAGCTGTAGATTAATCAAGGCACACCGATGGTATTGGCACTATCGAATATATTGACGATGAGAGATATGCAGTCACTTGGGTGTGGCTGAATGGCGGTGCGGGGGTTGCCAAATGGGGGGCGCCTTGTACTGCATTACTTTCACCTCCTTCGATTACTCCATGAACTATCCAAGCTCCTACTGAAAACTCATACCATTCCATTGCTCTTCCATTCTGCGTGAAATCAGCCCTGTCAACTAGCCCCACTGATCAACGCGCCAATCGCTATCATTTTCTGAGTATCAGTATATCACGTACTCACAGTTCTCCTGGATATAAGCTGAATCGTCTTTACAGCGCGTCTAGCCTTTTGCCATGGAAGCTCCAGAATCCTCAGAATCCCCCGACTCTGTGGCCGTGGCTGTGCCTGAACAAACCTACTACCATCACCACATACCCTTCGAAATGGATTCCTGGATGGCCATGTACATCTTCTTCGGTTTGACAGCCACCATAGCCTGTTTCCAATACGATTACAATGGTAAAGCCCTCTGGTTTCTCTTCCAATCGTGTCAGAATCTCAAAATCCTCCTCGACCCGGATGTATGTTCTTTTGGCAAAAAGAAGAAACTCTCCAATGGCTCGGAGGTCAAGGTCAACAAACCTCTGATCGGGTTCAGAGCGTGTGAGAAACAGACAATGGAGTTCCCGGGTGCGCCTGGTGGGACTTTGCCTAACAAGTGGAGGTACGAACGGGCGTACTTGAGGGTTTGACATGGATGGGGATCCTAGTAACGGAGGGGGACTAATGTGCTTTGACGTGTAATTTGCTACCCTACATGGCCGCAAATTGCTCAACGGACGAGACAGTTTATGATTAATGACAGCTAACGTAGACATGACGTCTGATGACTGGAAAGGCGTTCCTGATTGTATGTTTAAAAGATAATGGTTTGTCCAAGTCTGTCACTTGCTTCGAGTAGTAACATAGAATACGAAGATTATCTGGTACCGTCTATAACGCTGAGTACATGTCAATTATTGATGCTGAAAGGACAATCGTGTCTGGGAGGATATGTCAATCCCACTCCGAAGATTCAGAACAAATTAACAACAGTCGTGTTGAGATTGGAAAATCGGCACAAGACAGTCCACCGTGATTTGGGCGCAAATAAGCAATAAGCTTCAGGGAGATTTCTCTTTCCACGGGACCTAAATCTGGGATGAGAATCAAATATCGTACTCGTACACTAAGAGAATCAATGATCACATGACCTGTGACAGTGATTGCCAGCCATCCCCTCTTTTCATCTCAGAGATTTGGCTTCCACTCAATATTATCTACGTAGGTGTTACTCCTACACAAACTCTTGTATACAGATGCTGAGTCCCACTTGCAGTACGTCTCGTCCACGTTGCAATGCTAGTCTTTTATAGCTACCACCAACCCTTTGGATTTTTAGCTTGGCAGCTAATTACGTTCCTCTTCGGCCTCACTGCAATGATCGCACGGTACCAGTATGACTATCGTGGACATGCCTTCTGGTTTCTGTTCTTGGCGACTTCCAACCTCACTATACTTTTGGACCCGACTCTCTGCGCTCTCCGGACCACCATGAAGCTCCCTGATGGCTCTGAAGTGAGAGTGAAAAGGCCTCTCATTACCTTTAGAATTTGCGAGAAGCAAACTACGGTCTTTCCGGGCGTCCTTGGCGAGGGTCTTCCCAAAGAATGGCGGTATGACAAGGCATACCTGAGGATTTAAAGGGGGTTGTTTTTTTTTTTTCTTCCCGTTTCTCGAAAATATCGGGGATTGGAAACATCTGTATCTTTGAATTCCGTTTTACTTGCTTGGAAGAATGTACAACAGAAAAGACGGTTGATGCGAAACGAAAATTGTAAATATTTCAACTGTGTATTTCGGTTTTGGATTTCTATACAGAATTGGCTTGTCAATTAGATGCCTTTCTCTGCTGTATAGATGGAAGATACACTAGGTACATATATAGTGAAGAGTGTGGCTGGGCGGCGTAGTGTTATTCCAGATTAGTTTGTCTTCACTCATCCTACCTCCCTTAACCATCTCAGGTACTCTCATCGTCAAGCTCTCTCAAACTCTGTCCCTTTCACATCTCTGACAGAACCGTATGCCAATTGACGACCTAATGATCTGACCATCACCTTCTAAAACAGCTCCCGTCACAGTACCACGTACTCCAGCTACGAATCACCCATCCAAGCCCAGGCCTGGTGGTCGTATCTCCTCTTCGTCGGCATTACTGATATAATCAGCACTTATCAATATGACCACTGCTCGCTTTTCTGGCGCATTTACTATGCCGTCGACGCCGCTTCATTTCTTCTGGATCCGACTTCTTGTGCGCTCAAAGCGAAGAAGTTGGAAGATGGCAGGGAGGTCACTGTGAAGAAGCCTGTTTTTTGTTTAATGGATATGAGAAGACGAATGAGACGTTCCTGGTGCTGCTGGTAGCTCTCTCCCTGGCAAGCGGAGCTTTGAAAAGGCTTATCTTCGGAATTGAGCTCAATGAGATGCTGCGAATGTGTTGTTGGTTTCGAGGGAGTTGTTGTAACCAGGAGGGTTTTTTTATGTGACTTGCTGCTTATGACTAGTTTTATAACGGATAATACTCTGTATTGTATATTATTAACGATCACAGCTGACCAGAGAGATCACGTATTTCTGAAACTGTACACCCACAGAGTTTTCGTATAGCCCTTGGTCAATTCACACTGCGCTGGGTTGCGGCTGAAGGGGCGGTATAAACAACGAAGTAAGATCTTAGCAATCTGCCCATTTCCCATTCTCGCCCACCGATTAACAACACCCCATATCACTTCCATAAGGCTGCTCCCACACACTCAATATCCTCTTACAGAAACTAAACCACGCTTGCAGTGCACGTCTCCGCGTCTGCTACGATGACCATCTACTACAGCTACCACATGCCCATCTGGCTTGGAATTCTGAAATCACTGTTCCTCATCGTCGGCTTGACCACGACCATTAAAATTTATAATTCAAAAATTTACAACCAGAATCTATCCAGCTTCGTCACCTTGATGCTGTTTCTTACGCTAATCCTGGATCCGACTCTTTTCGCCCTGCGAACTACGAAGAAGCTGCCGGACGGCTCTGAAGTGAGTGTTAGAAAGCCGATAATTGCTTTAGGTGACACGAGGAGATGAGAGATAGTTTTTCTGTGATAACGGCGACACGCTTCTTGAGTGGCAGTTTGAGCGGGCGTGTTTGAAAATTTAGCATGGCTGTTCTTCATGCACAGGAAGGTCATCATGGACATATGGCGACCTGCTGCTTTTCGAATAGATTGAATGGAAATAAGAATTCAATGAAAGCATACTATGTTCATCAATGACAAATGTTGACTGTTGACATGAAACAAGAACGATTGCTCCAGTACTCGTCTACTCACGGTACCCCCCGCCCAGCCCTAGTAGCCTTAGCCAACTCGCTCTCCGCCGTATTATCCGCATACCGCTTATAAATCGGGATGTAAAACTCTTTCTCACTCGTCGTCTGCTGAATACTACGCCTCGCCTCAACAGCTGCCAACCACTTCCTCCACCGGTTCCAAACACCCTCATCTTTACCTCCCTGTCCTTCAGCAGGGATACCTAGTCCTCCATCTTTGAATTCGTCGAAAATCCACAGCCGGACTGCCCATGGTGCTAAGACTAGGTCGAGAATACTGACGTCTTTTCCTAAGAAAAACGGGCCTTCGGAATGGGTTTCTTTTGTCCATTCTTTCAGGTGGTTAAGGAATTCGCTGCGCAAGGTATCTATAATGCTCGAACTCTGACCCTCTTGGTATTGTAGAAAGCGATGGAATGCTGGGATAATTCGCGAAGTTACATAATCAGCCCAGATCCGCACGCGAGCTCTCTCGTATGGATCATCAGGAAAAAGACGCGGTTTGTGATCTGGATACGCTTCTTCGAGGTACTCAAGAATAACGGTAGATTCGTAAAGAGGCTTCGATGTACCGTTGTGAGAAACAGAAAGAGTTGGTACAAGACCGCGGGGGTTCAATGAGAGGAGAGATTGTGGTTTATGATATGGATTGACTTCGATGTATTGATAGGGGATTTGTTTCTCTTCGAGAGCAATCCAGGCACGTTGGACTGTTCCAAAAGCATTAGTCTTTGCTGCCACGGAAAACTGGTTTAGATATACGTATACGTACCAAATGGACAGAACCATCCCGCATACAACTTCAATGGCTGCTCCGCGCTGTGCTTTTCGACTAGGGTTTTTGCTGTTCCTGAGGCTTCAGGGTGGAGATCAGCGTCTGGTGGAGGCATTGCGATTGTTTTGATTCTGGTTGGATTTGGATATTGGCGGTGGTTGGTTTCGGCGTACTTTGTATAAAGAGATAAGAAAGGAGCTGCGGGGTGATGATATAGTTGCAGATTCAAGACGCTTACTCAGATGGTGTCATTATAAACCAATGTTGCATTTGTCAATTCAGGGCTTTATTGCTCGAACATTGAAGGTATTGGTTTACAGGGGTGCAAGATAACTGATTGATAATTCATTGAGTGGTATAGAACTGACGTCATCTATAAACAATATGAACAAGTTATTCTCCATACTTCTTAATCAGCCTCTGCATGATCGAAGTAGCTCCTGATCGGTATCCGGCACCGAAGATAGCATGATGGTTCAGATGGTGGTACCTAGCTGGTTAGCATCTACAAGGGTCTCATGAACAGGATGAAACATACAGCTCATACAACCGCACCCGGTCATCATACTCCTCAACCGGCTCTGTCTTGGGCACGATCTTATGATACGCATTGAAGAACGTCGACCCAAAACCCCCGAACATGTTCATAATGCCCAGCTCAAACTCACTGTGTCCGTACACGGCAGACGGATCGTAGACAACTTCCCCGCCTTCTTCGTCGTCCTTGCGGCCACTACCCACAATGCTACCACTGGCTGCATTTCCACTCCAGAGATCCCCGTGAATCACCACGGGCGTAATATCCTGGCCTTTTCCATCCTTATATCCCAAATGCCCATCACCCAGTAACCTAGGCACAACTGTCTTGGCCGTCCGCTCAACAAGATCCCGTAATCCAGCATCCTGCCCATTCCGCTTCTCAGATTCCTCCAGAATAGTCATCAACCGTTCATTGGCATAAAAATCCGCCCACGAATCATGAAGCCGATTAGGCTGCTTCGTATCTCCACAAAATGTCGGAACCGGGAACCCAAACCTCCTCTTCCCACTTTTGGGATCAACAGGCGCAGGCGTCGAATGCAACTTCCCCAGCCTCTGCGCAAGAGAGGGCCCCGTTCGTTTTCCCACGCTACCTAAATCCAGAAACTCCGTCGCAAGGAAGAAACTCTTCCCCTTCCCTTCTTCCAATGGTCCCCAGGCGAGTGCACGCGGACAGAAACCCGGTACGGAGGTTGCGATTGCGTTTAGAGACTCGTATTCTCCGCGGAACATTTCTTCGGCGGCTTTGCCATCGGAGGAGGTTTTGACGAAGTAGCGGCGTTCTTCTTCACCGCTCTCATCTGAGGGGACTCTGGCGCGGATGGCGCCTGTGCTGGTGAAGCCGGAGCCGAGGCCTGAGGTGGAGAGACTGGCTTTGGAGGGGTCAGGGAGGGAGAGGGCGCGGAGGAGTGTTGCTGGGACTGGTGCCATTTTGTCTAATTGATGTAGGATGACAGGTTTCTCCCAATTGACTACAGCGAAATAGTAAATGGAATTGAAAAGGAAGAGTTTCTGAAGTCGAAACCGTCAATTCTTCGATCCGTTTCCGATGACGTTGCTTCTCCACCGCTTATCGATAAGGATCAGATAACAAGATTAGAGATTGACGACTTGAGATAGATTTCGAATAGATGACAGTATCTAGTCTTATATGATGCTTTATACAGCAAGCAGCCAACGTCCAACGCCTGCGCAAATCTCAGGCTCCCTCAAGGTCATGTTCCGTTACCCTGCGCATCACGAGGAAGTCCATCCATAAACATAAACACCGCTATGCATTAATGGTCCCTTATTATCATATACCTCACTAGTAATGGTGTAGACTACCCAGATCCTGTTCGCACGGACCTATCGTTATCTGAAGACCGAAGCAGATGCTCGGCCGTCTTGGTCCGTTCGCGCACATCTAGATCCGGATCTTCGAACAAGCTGCCAAGTCGATCCAAAACGCCAAGATTTCGTAGTCTGAATGCTCGTCCGCTAGACGCATCCCGGTCGGCATTGTCATCTGGATATGTCAGGTTAATGACCACCCAGATGCAGTTTGCCCGTACGTCGCGGTGGTTGTGGTTGAAATAGCTCATCATGTTGGGCAACAGGTCGCGGTGCTTCATTAAAAGGTCACGATGCCGAGGAAGACTCGCGGCGAGGTGGATCAAGACATATGTAACAGACGCCACAATCTCGGTCGGAACATGGAGTGCTGTTCTATCCGACGATGGCTGCTGTCTAGGAGGAAGCGGTATCGACTGGGGCCGCAACTTGTCTGCCAGCGCATCCAGGATCACATCTTCGCCAATATGTTTGAACAGATAATCAATGACCTCTGAGGACCCGTGCCCACAGATCAGGTTGCGAATCAAGTCAAGTGTCTGCTCCTGCACCGCAATATCGTCCTGCCGGGCTTGCGTTGTCTGATCCAGGTCACCGTTCAGAGCTAATTTGCGCCGTCGGCCCGCATCCGGAAGGAATGAACCCATATTCATTTTGGACCGGGGGACTGGATCCGACATATTCATATCTTCATCATCATCATCATCATCACCATCATCATGAGAGTCATCGACAGGGTTCAGCAAGTCGACTTGCTCTCCAGCCGAGTTCGCTCGCCCCATGCCTACCGGAGTAACGTTCTCCATATCTGCATTTAGCCCTCGCTTGGGCACTGCCCTAGTCGGGTCCTGCGTAATAATTTGCTTAATCCAGTCAGGGGTTAAAGCGTCAACTATTTTAATTTTGATATCATTAGTAGCATTGTAGGACACATGTTTCAATGCCCAAAGGGACTCGATTCGAAGTTTCGTGTTCGAGGAATGAGCGTGCTCGCAGAGAAGAGGAAGGGTTTCGGCAGAGATGATAGCCTAGAAACGTTGGCATCTCAACACTTTGGTCAGGTTCCAAGATATAAAACTTACCTCCTTCATTGGGCTAAAGTCCAACACCAGATTACAGATCACCGAGGTTGCGGCAATCCTCACCTCAATATCCGGGTGTCTGATGAGGACAAATAAAGGGGATGCAACACCGGCATCTATCAGGCTGGTTCTTAGAGCGCTGACGGACCGAGTAAGCATTCTAACAGCACCACAGGCGGCCAATAACGTTGGTGTCGGATTGCCATCTGCTGCACTATCCTTCGGGTTGGACACTTCCGTAGGCGGTTCACTCGAGGACGGCTTGAGAGAATCGATAATATAGGGCACCACTCCGTTCTCACAGACCGCCTTGCGATATTCATCTTTGAAAGGAATGAGGGCTGCTAGAGCTTTGAGGATATTCTCTCGGTACCGCATCACATGGCAGTGCATTGGGGAAAGCCCCGGAGGACCGAGTTGACACTCCGGGGTTCGTGATCCTTCAGATCTCTGATCATTTTCTTCTTCTGCATGCCACATCGGCCGTGCAGTCTCCTGCAACGGGTTATAGGACTCCTTTAGAAGCTGAGAAAGCCGCTTAATCACCCCACCCTCCACCGCATGTCGTTGCAACTCCTGATCGTCCATCACCAACAGGGCCAGCACTGCTGGCGCCTCTTCCCGGAGACGCTTGGTTATGGGGATCAAGCCTTCATACCCGGCGTCTTCCCCTCCCCAAACATCAGACTCTTTGTCAAGCAACCTGATCAGGATGGGAATTAACAGGAAGCCAAGCATAGAAACCCGGTGTTTCTTGGCGAGACCCAGGCGGAACAGTACAGTAACTAGGCGAGCTGCCATCAGTCGTACCATGCCGCTCTCAGACCGGAGGACGTACAGAAGCCATGGTACGATGGTATTCTCTTCATCTTCGGCGGCCGGTGTTTCAAAGAGAGAGAAAGGTGTGGGAAACGGCTGATTGTGTCGACGACTGCCTTGACCCAAAGGTGGGAAGTTCAATGCGCTTGGTGAATTCTTTGATTGCGGGATGGGAACGGACGGCAAAAGATGTTCGACCGGGCTCGCCCCAGGATGGCGAGGTACAGCAGATCCAGATAGGTAGGTAGAACCCCAGGGACCTTTTTTAATATCACCGGGTGCGAAGTCCGGCAGCTGCTTCGGAAAAACCGTCACGATCCCAGGGGATGAGAGAAAGTGTTCCGCACGCCATTTCGAGTGTTCGATGATGATTGCAACTGCACGGAGGATGGGTGCCAGTTTGGCGGATGGGGGTACGGGGGAAGGAAGCGCCCCCAGAGCCCCAGGTGCCCCGACATGCTGCTCCGCACCGGGCAAAACGAAGCCTTGGGCGACAACAAAGGAGGCAACCTTGGCAGATAGGGCATCCAGCACCCCGCAGTCAGCCAAAAGAGCCTTGTGTGTTTCCTTCGTGCACAGTTTTCCAATGAGCGATGCTGTGAGTTCAATTGATGTCTGAGCCTGGTGAGTATTGTAATCCTGTCCAAGTATACGGGCCAGACATTCCACATATTCCTTTTGGAAAAGCAAATCGGCTAAACGAGTATCCCTTGAGCGATCATGTTGGCTTTGTAGTGGCAGTCGATCAGCAACATTATTGAGAGCGCGGAGAATGGGCAAACAGAAGAAGGAAGGGAAATCGAGAGACGACAGGATGGAAAGAAGGTTTGAGAGGACATCGCTGGCTAGAAATGGGGAGAGGAAAGCCGGGCCGCCTGTAAAGATAGAGGTTCATTAGTTTCGCTTGCACGCTGCCAAGTTAATCTTTACTCCGCTGGAAGACTTACCTTGTGCTAAGCTACCAAGAACGATGATCGCTTGTAAGCACGCTTCATCCTGTTCCGACTTTGGCTTAGAAGAACTTTGATCGCTAGCTCCATTGAGCTCCGAAGTTGCGACATTTTTGCCGGTAGGCTGGCGCAACGCAAGCACCTGAGCCAGAATCGGAATTATCCCCCACCTGACCCAGGTCTCCTTCCGCTGATCATGACCAATTGTCTCATTCTTAAGGTTCCGAAGGATTGATACTTGGGACGACACGGACTCTGCGTTTTGGAGTTGGTGAATGATAGGAGGCATCGAGTTGCGGGTCATGGTCCGCCGTCAAAGAACCACCTCCGGCGGAGTCTGGCCAGGGTCACTAGAAGGGAGTTTGGCGAAATACGAAACGAATCAGAGGAGGTCGAAAATTAGTATCGGAGATTATTGTTTCTCAAACCGGAGGCTCGGATGGAGTATAAAGATCGGAACAAAGACGGAGGGAGGGGGTTTCCGCTATGATATGTGTATGGATGAACTGGCGGATGTCGTGAGCAAGAATGGGTATGTGGGATAAAAGAGGAAGGATGATAATTAGCCGTTGAAATTGTTAAATAGTGTATTATAAAATTGGTAACGGCAACAGCTAAATAGAACAGTCGATATCGCATTCCCCAGACTCGACTCGATTCCCAGCGTAATGATGAACGCCGGCTGTAACATGTGACCTCACGTGACACCACATGATTTTAAAAATCACATGACGTCACATGATAAAACAGTCACATGACTCAGCCCTGTGGGGATGACATTACGTACTCAAACCGCCGTATATGGTACAGTACGGTAACGTACTCCAACATGCCGGTTCTGAACGGTTTCTGCCAACAGCGTCGCTCGAATGGCAGCCAAGAGCCAAGAACTACAGCCGCTGCAGGACGCCTGCTGCTGGTTCCTCACATATCGAACGGTCGAGGCTACTCATTATGCTGTGCGTTTTGACTGGTCTGCCTTATGAACTGGAGCGTTCAGGGTGTCAATACCGTCACCAACCATCGGCTATGTACAGAGTGTGACAATACACTCCACCGTGTGCCGTTTTGGTATTACCATTGGCTGAATATTTCACAGTATCTCTCCAACACGGTATGGTTTTGTAATTCCCCTTTTGGGTGTTCCTTTTATTGAAAATTTCAGAGTCCCTTTTCTCCTCTTCTCTCTCTCTTAAGACTAGCATCATCTTGATACACACAACAGCCTCCTCACCAACGCATCAAACAAAACAACACCTCTACATCTACAGTTCTCTAGAGCTGCAGATCCACGATGCTTGTGTGCACGGCATCCTCCGTCGCAGCAGCAGCAGCACAAGGTTTTGCAGCCGTGGCACCTCGTCTACTCGTCCGCCCACGTGCTCTCTCGACGCCGACATGTTAGCCTCTTCACCCTCGCCCTCCGCCGCCCTACGCCCGGCCTCGTCCTCCTCTCCGGCCGTCGCTCATTCCTCTCATTCGCATTCGCATTCCCAAGCTCTTTCTCTTCCTTTCTCTACTCCTTCCTCGTCGAAACAGCAGCAGCAGGCTGTTCCGTCCACTCCGCCGGCCGCTGCTCATCTGGGCCATTATGATCCTGTTCGATCGTCTGCCCACCCCAATAATCAACAGTTCAACAGTCCGCGTTCTTCCCGAGTGGCTATCGAGGAACTCCGGTCAGCTTTGACCAGACATACCGTTGATTCTCCACCTCACGGGGGGCCCTCAGGGGATCTCCCTCGCGGCCGCATGTCCGCTGGGCTGACCTCCCTTGGGGGCGGATCCCATCCCACTGGATCCCACTCTGGTGCATCGAACAGCAACAATACCAATAAAAATCCGAATCACAACATTGACAGCAGCAGCAGTAACAGTAACAACGCCCGCAGTGGCAACGGCGCCGGCGCTGGCGGAAACCCCTTATCGCACCCATCCGGTCTCACTTCAAATACAACTACTAATACCGGCAATACTGTTACCACTACTGCCTCCTCCAACGTCAACCCTCTGTCCTACACGAGTTCCGATGCTCCTCCAGTCTCTGTTCCTTCTGCTCCCGTTCCAACATCTGTGCCTCCTTCAATGCCAGCCCGTACGAATTCGGGGTCCAACAAGCGGAACAGTCGGGATGATCATATGACGGATGCTGCACTAGCGGGACCAGGAGGCTCCGACCTTGAAGTGTCCCAGTCGAAGCGGCTTCGGCCATCGAAGCCTGCTGCCAAGGTCCTGCCCCGGGACTACGAACAGGCAGATCCAAAGGATATTGTCATATTGATCTCGAGCATGCTGATGGAATTGATTCGTTTCAACGACAAAATTCCATTGCATCAAGGGAGGCTGACCAGATTCCACTCGCGATCGCCGCCCCGGATCTCGGTTCTCGACTACCTTCAACGACTTACGACCCATGCCACGCTTTCACCACCTATCCTCCTGAGTATGGTCTACTACATTGACCGGCTTTGTGCTCTATATCCCGCATTTACCGTATCCAGTCTGACAATCCATCGCTTTCTCATTGCTAGTGCCACCGTGGCCAGCAAGGGATTGAGTGACAGTTTCTGGACAAACAAAACTTATGCACGAGTTGGAGGAATCAGTTTGACGGAGCTGGCTCTCCTCGAGTTGGAGTTTCTCTTCCGGGTAGAATGGAGGATTGTTCCTCAACCCGAAGTCCTCGTGGACTACTATCAGAGTCTGGTCGAACGCTGCGATGGATACGAGATTCAGCGCGATTAAGTTGACACGCTATTCTTTTCATTTTTGGAGTCAGGATGGATGACTGGGCTTGTTTCAGTACATACGCTTGTTACTTTTTTTTTTTTTTTTGGTTTCTTCCGGAGTATAATCCGATCAAAGTCGGAGATGGATTGTCATTCTACGTTGTCATTTCTACTCTATTTATTCACCTTCAATGCTTGTACAGTTCAAGTTATTTCCTTCTGCGCCTGAGATGTTCCATCCTGGATTCTCCACCTGTATCTAATACCCTGGTAACCATGATGCAATTTTTTTTTCCCAATTAGGCTTGTCGTAGGGCTTAGGGCATGGGGCACGGGGCTGGTCTGGGCACCTGCTGATCCATGGGAATAGCTTCGTTTTGGCTTCTCCCCAGACTCTCCTCTGCTTCGTCCGTCAACTCTATTTCATCTGCAATCTGCTTGGCTTCTGTCATGGAGTGCTAGCTTGCTCCCGCATCCGTTCCAGTTCGTGACATTGACCTGTCGCTACCGTTATCGTGATTTCCAGCGTAAACTTATCCCCGCAATCGCAGTGTTCTAACCTAGGTGCAATGGATGCACAAGCGGTTATTGACAGTGTCGAGCCTCTTTTTGGGCAGGTTTTGCCAGTGAAAACTGTCCAGGAGACGCAGGCGCCGGAAGAGTTTGGTATGCGGTGCCATTGAAGCAGAAAAAAAATTTCGTCGACTGACAATGGCGACGTCCAGCCGATGCTTATGCTGCGGAAGTCAATGTGAAATGTGCTTCAAAGGTTATCAAGTAAGTAGACTAAGTTAAGACTGGGTTTAATTGATTAATTAACAATCTGACCAGAGCCCTCGACTCAAAATTCAACCGTGATACCTCGTTGAACCACCTCCGCCGATTCGCAAAACGCAATCAGCTACCGGAAGCCCTGCAATCCACCATCTCCCAGAACCAGAATGACAATGGACACTCCGCGCATACCATCTTCGTCCTGATTTCCCCTCCGATACCTGATCTAGACACCCTACAAACTCTCCTTGCCCCATTCGCACCCAGGCCACCAGCGTCCGAGGAAAACCATACCACAGAACTATGTTCATCGGACAGTGCGAAAATCCCGTTCTACCCCGTCCGCATTCCGCTCCAACCACCCTTGAACGCTCGCCAAGCGGAAAAATGGACCAAGGTCATGTGGCCGGTGATATTCAACCCGGCTGCCCCGCGCGCAAATGTTGCCCCGCCGCCGCAGATTCTGAATCGCGCGCTGGAGTCGATCGAGCCTAGGGCTGGATACTATATGGCACTGGCGCAGAAGTTGGCTGATGAGGCGGAGCAATCGGGGCTGGGGAGGAGAGTTGGTGCTGTGATTGTTGATCCTGCTATTGAAGAGACAATAGAGGAGGCAGAGTGGGATGAGGCGGTTGTGGCTGTTGCGGGGGATGCGCGGTACAGCCGTCTTGAGAAGTCAGAGTTGCAGCTTGGACAGGGGCCTAATCCTGTGTCTCAGAAATACAATGCTGACTTGGAGGGGGGTCCGGAACTACATGCGCTAATGCGTGCAGTGGATATTGTCGCCCGCAGACGACGAGAAGATAACACTGCATCCGCACCAGACAATGGATACCTCAGTTCCCTGGAATCGCATTTCTTCTACCAATCCGACGCACCCCCCCTCACAGACACCATAGACATCCCCCCGGTCCCCGAGAAACTTCAAAAAATCGACACGACTACCGCCCACTGCACCAAAACCACCGAACCCGCTGTATCAACATTTCGAATCCGTCCCCGCACACTGGGCGGCTACCTCTGCACAGATCTAGACGTGTACCTATCCCGCGAACCATGTCTATGTTGCTCAATGGGCGTGCTGCTGTCACGCTTCCGCTCGGTGATCTTCCCGCGCAGGGGACGGATGGTTTCTGGCGGTATCGCTTCAGAGCCAGTCGTTACGCCTGTTTGCGACGATGACGAGGAGAGTGATACCGAATCGATCGAGAACACGGGGGATAAGTCGAGGGATCCCAGGAATAACAGGAAATACTATGGGCTACATTGGCGCAAGGAGTTGAACTGGCGGGCATTGGGGTTCGAGTTTGTAGAGGATGGAGTCTCGTTTGAAATGGGGATTGAGGGAGAGACTGGTGTTGCATTTCATGCGTAGACTTGACAGATTTGTACTCATTGCATGCGAGTATGTACTAATTTTATATTTACCCGTGTAGGGACTCCACATCCGATTATTCCGTCCGATTTGAAATCATACATCATAGCAGGTATAAAGCAGCTTCCCACCTCACCACTACTCTGTATGCAAACAATCGGCAAACAAAATGCCCCAAATAATCACCATCCTCAACGCGACAGGAAACCAAGGTGGCAGCCTCATCCGTGCCCTCCTCGCCTCCAATTCTCCCCAAAACAACGACTACAAAGTCCGCGCACTCACCCGCAACACCACCTCCCCCGCCGCCCAAGAACTACAATCAACATACGGTCCCTCACGGTTAGAATTGGTACAAGCGGACGTCTACGATGTAGATTCATTACGAAAAGCATTCAAAGATGCAGACGGCGTCTTTGCAGCAACGAATAACCGGATCCCAGGCAAAAAGATCGAAACTGAAGATGAGCTGAGGCATGAGTTGGTTGCCGGGTGGAATATTGTTGATGCTGCTCGCGTACTACCTTCCCTTCCTTACCATCACCTCCATTCTATTCTTCTACAAATGAACTATGCTAACAGTAATGATAGGACTGCGGCGTATCCCACATGGTCCTAAGCTCCCTCCCCAACCTCAACGAAGCAAGCAACGGCCGATTTAGCAAGGTGTTCCACTTCGATCACAAAAATACAGTTGAGAAGTATGCGAAGAAGGAACTGAGAGCTGTTACGGCGCTCTGGCCCGGGCTATATTATTCGAATATGGCATGGCCGCAGTATTGTCGGAAGTTGGGTATGTCTTTACCTTTACCTGCAAAGAGAAAACATGGGATGGACGGATAAATCGGTGGCTAATTGGAATACATGAGAGTAGAAGATGGAACAGTTCGTTTTTGTGCACCTGCTTCGGCCGATGTACGAGCTGATTGGGTTGATGCGGCGCATGATATTGGGGTGTATGCAGCTGGTACGCTCCCCATCCCCCATTTATCAACGCAGTCTGAATGCACATACTAAAAAGTGCAGCAATATTCACCAAAGGCCCCACAACAACAGGCAACAAAACCTACCCCGTAGTATCTCCCAAAATCCGCTTCTCCGACCTCGCGCGCATCTTCGAGTCTAAGACCGGCAAAAAAGCAATATTCGATCCCATTTCGTTAGATGAGTGGGGGAGTACCGTGGCTGCGGCCGCGGGGAAGGGGTATGAGGAGGATATCCGGCAGATGATGGAGTGGGTTGGTGTTGCGCCGGAGGAGAAAGTTTGTTATGGGACGGTGGATAGGGGGGAGGATATGTCGTGGGAGGAGTTGGGGGTTAGAGCGAGTACTTTTGAGGAGTGGCTGGAGAGAAGTGGGTGGAGGGGCCCTGAATAATTTACAGTACAGAAAATAGTATGAATGCAGCCAGGTATTTACAGTATCATCCAATCACCAAGGTTATCATTGCGCCAGGCCTGTAGCCAGGATAGATACAAAGCGTAGCTGTCGCTACGAATCCAATACCATGCTCCAACCAATCACCTATGTTCCTCCCCTTCGCTTTTCGAGTCATGTCCTCAAGTCGTATCACATTGATGTGCGCAGATCATTGCAGATCATCAACATAAGTCTGGCATGCAATCATATCGTCCTCCATTCAGAACACACGCAGCTCTCGGGCACGACGAGAAAGCGGCGCGATACGGCGAATGACGGGGTCGTGTGGGTTGGTCTGAGCAACGTTCATGTACAAGCTTTCCAACCGCTGATTAAGAATGTCCATAATCTTGGGTGCGACTTCGTGAATGTCGGGATCCTATACATTATCAGTTAGCGATATCCTTATCAGTCACGAGTCACCGGGCACTTACCCTCAAGTCAACAGTGTGAAGAACAACATCCAACCACGACAGACGTTCCATCACGTTAGTCTCCAGCGACGAAGTCACAGCAACACCAACAGACAGAGCCACGATTGGCGAAAGACCAGTCAAGTACGAGGGGTTGAGGCGCACAAACAGGTTATCGAACAGATCGGCCTGCTGGCTAGATTGGAGCCACTTGACGGAGCCCTCCTCGAATCGTCCCTGGCTCATCAAATGAGCAACCTCAGCCAATTCCATCTCCTCCGCAGAACGAGCCTCAACAGGGACAGCGGGGGCGACGGGAGTGGGAACAGTAGAAATGTTGGTCAAAGATGGACGTGCGCTGGGACGATCAGAAGATTCTCCGCTAGGACGAGTGTTCAGAACGTGGTTGAGTCGAAGAACCTCGTTCTGGAAACCAGTCTGCGTCGCAGCCATCGCAGCGACCGTGTCGGACAAGCCGCGAACAAGAGCCGTCAACTGATCGATCTTGGCGGAGTCGTTGTGGCGCTGGATCTCGTACTGCTTCATTTGCGCCTGCACCTGCTTCTCCATGTCGGTTCCAATCTTCTCCGCAGCGCGCAGGGTAAGATTCTTGACGGCGGGGCTAATCGTGTTGTTCAGAGCCTTGGACACTTCGTTTTCAACTTGAGATCCCAGCTTCTGTGTCACAGAATCCGATAGGACTTTCATCACATCGGGCTGCTGCACAGCACGGCTGACCGCTTCTGGCAGGGCCTGGCGAACCTCACGAGGAACCACGCCTCCCAGCTGCTGGGCCACGATCTGGTTCAACTGCTTGCTAACAGCAGCAGAAGTGACATCAGTGAGGGCAGGAACCACCTCAGTCTGAATGCTGTTGGAAATGATACGAGCCAAATTCTTCTCCACGTTGTCAGAGAGAGTACTGGAAACTAGACGCAAGACCTGATCCTGCTTGGCAGCAGACGCGTCGTCCCACTTCTTTCGCTCCTCGTCGAAACGAGAGTAAAGTCCTTCGATCTCGCGACCGAGGCTCTGGTTGAACACGTTGGACACGCCACTCTGCAGCATTTCCATATTTTTATTCCAGAAATCGGTAGAACTGCTAACACCAGAAGCTCCAAGAGAAGGTAGAGTGGTTGCGGAGTAAGAGGGTGGAGGCTCTTGTCCGGACGGAACAGTACGCGTTCCGGTGGGCGCACCTTCAGTGAATGGAACTGTGGTGGCGTCCTTCACTCTCGCGGCTCCTTCACCGGTGGCCGCAGTTGTCGCAGCGGTCTTCTTCTTCTTCTTCTTTTCTGGCTTTTCGGCACCGTTGGTTGTCGCAGTGGCCGCCGGCTCAGCTGGCTCCTCTGGTGTCTTCTTTTTCAATACTGGTTTGGTTGGCGACTGAACACGCAATGATCCCTCGGCAGCAGCCTCCGGGGTCTTCTTAGCGACCTCCTTTGGCGTCACCTTCGTAGGCGTAGATGCGGCATCGCCATTAACAGATGGCTCATCCGTAACAGAGTTAGGGAAGGTCTCCAGAGGGTGAGTCTCAATAAAGCCCTCGGCAAGTGCATTGACAGGGTGCACGATCTTGTTGTCAGGGCCCCATCCCAGGTCCTCCTTCTTAATGTTCAAGCATGTCACACCGCGTGAATGCATAACGTAGAGTTCAAAGAGGCCGCTATCATCGGAAGCATTCTTATTCATGGGAAGAAGATCAAGGCTGCGTAGCTGGCCCTTGGATGCAAACGAAATCTCGCGAATTCCACTCATGCATGCGGTCGAGTCGGGCTTAGGCAGGCTGCTGTCCCTCTCACTCGCCCGCTTGATGTAGGACGCCTGCGACATGGGCTGTAACGCGTATCGCGGCGCAGACAGGTGGATGAAATAAATCGAATTGCGGGTAGGGTGTCCAACGACAATGATTCCAGAACTGGGGTGGTATGCGACGCTGCAAATGGCGTCCGACTCGTTCTCGTGCGGGAATTTCAGCTCCTGCACAGCCCGGCCAACCCCAATATCCCAGAGCTGCAAGGTGTGGTTCTGCTTCAACCCGACCAAAGCGTAACGAAGCGCGATGGACTTTACGTAGGGGCGCAGCTTGTCAACGAATAAGACAGAAGTTGGCCATGATTTCTCGGTAGGAGAGCCGGTAACAAAAGTGCTCAACGGAACACGAACTTCAGCAGGGGTAGGACCGCTGGTGAAGAAATCTGGGTTGTTCATCACATCCCGGATGTCCCAGAAGCGGAGTCGGCCGGTCTTGTCGAGGGAAGCGATAACAGTGTCATCATCACTGAACATGAAGTCCTTGCCAGCCTTCCCGGTCGAAATCTTGAGAGCGCGTTCCTTGAAGAATTTCTCGGTGTTGACGGTACGCTGGGAGCCCGTAACACCGTAGGTAGGGTCCATCGCAGCATGGGGCGAAATCACGTAAATGTTCTTGCCTCGGCCGATCGCGAAGAAACCGGGGTGACGAGAGCTTCGTTTGGCCCGCGTTTTCAGCTGGCCGCCAGAAGTGTTCTCGTCCGAGGCGGGGAACGGCGGGAAGACAAGACTCTCGCTCTCTAACGCATCCAACTCGAACAGGTCCTTATCAGGCCTAGAGATCAGCGCCCAGTATACGGTTCCACTGACGCCAATGCCCAGAATCGCCTGCTCTTCCGAGGTACCACTGACGCTCTGGGAAGCAGACAGGGCGACATTGAACACGCGATCGCGGGTGGAGCGGAACACCTGCTTGTCACTGCCGTCATCCTGGCGGATGATTCTCATTCCACCATTCTTTGCCAATGCATAGACGATGTAGTCAGAAGAAGCCGAAGTCAACGAGCGATCGAGCTGGTCGAACTCCTTCTTCAACCGAGCAATGTCCATGATACCGTCATCGCGAAGGGGTGCAAGCTTCCCGGTGTAGGCCTTCACGGCAATTGAAATGAAGGGTTTGAGCGGGAAATTGTAGACTTGAACCACACGCTCTTCTTCCTTTGTGACGCCGTCCTCGGCACTGGACTCCCAATTATCCGGAAGCGTGTCGCTAACCTCCTTATTCTGCGTTATTTCCTTCGCAGCTGGCGTAGCAGTAGCCCCAGTAGTGGTAGCTGTGGTGACGATCTCCTCCTTGATGGGTCCCTTGGCTGTTTCATCGATCGCCTCCTGTTGTGCCTCGGCGGCAGTTTCTCGAAGATTGGTAGCAATGGAAGAAAGCACCTCCTGGGTGCTTTCTTGTTGGGCAACGGTAACCGGAGGCACTGAGGTTCTCTCCTCGACAGACTTCGAACCATCGATTTCGCGACCAATTTCATCCACCATCTTGCCAACCACCTGGGAAATCGCATCCTTCTGTTCCTCTGCAAGAAAGGGGGAGTTTGCACGTTCATCAGACTGAGGCGTTTCCACTGGCTTGGGGATATCCATGGGAGGCTCCACCTTCGCAGCAAAACTCGGCTTTTGGTTCTTCAACAATTCGACGGCCGGGCTGGCGCTGCGAGACTTGGGATGCGGGGTCCGGTTACGCGGGGAGGCCGCCGCCAATTGCTCAAAGGGGTTTACATAGGTGAACAGAGAGTCCTTAGGCGTGGCAACCTTGGGTGTCTGCTGAGAGAAAGGATCAGTGTCCGGTTTCCCAGACAAAATCTCCTCCGCCGGGCGGGCACCGCTCATGAGTAGTTGCTCAGGGTTGGGCGACTTCGCAGGAGAGATGGAAGCCGGAGACTGAGATGTCGACCTCACTGATCCCTCGTTCACGTCCGGCTTGGAACGGTTGAGCAAACGAAGCAGCATTTCCTTCTCGGGGTTGGGGGCAGCGGATGAGGAACTCTCCACTGCACCTCCACTCGATCCAGGCTGTTGCATGATAGGATGCGTCGCAGCTGGAGCAGCAACACCAGCAGGGCCCTGTCTGCCACCACCAAAAAGCGAAGCAACCAAGTCCGACGCAGAGATTTCCCTCGCGTGGGAAGGCTTGGCACCTTCATCGCCAAAACCAGTTTCCTGGCCGTGGGGCGACAACATCGCAGGCGATGACGACTGAGTTTGCTGGGCAGAAGCAGCCGCAGGAGCAGCAGACACACCCGAATTTGACTTGAGTAGACTCAACAAATTCACCGCACGATCGGGATGCTGAGGCTGCGGGTGTTCCTGGGGAGGCACATTGGGACTGACAATGTCCAAGCCTCGATGCGGTGGCGTGTTGTTGTCAAAAGGCGATGGACTGTGGATAGACGTGACAGACGGGTGGCGGTAGCCACCGGGCACTTGCTGACGCATATGATAAGGCAAAGCCTGTCCATCGTAAGGTTGCTGCGGCTGTTGCTGCTGCTGTTGCGGGTGAGGATGGAATGGGTATTGCGGAGGGTAGGACGCAGTGGGAGCATCCTGACCGGCCGAGCTGTTTGGCGACGGACGCGGCCTGATACTCGCCAGGAGAGCCTGGAGATCATTCGGGGTGGACATTTCTGTCACTGCACCCTGTTTTTTCTCTTGTGAAAAAGTATAGGGCGACCTCGTAGTGAAATCCAAACTGGTAGCAAACACACACTCGCGCTCTCTTTCGAGAGCTAAAGATGAGGAAAAGTGGCAGTAAAAAAAAAAGGGCCAAAGAAAGTCGCAGAACGGACGAAGAAAGAAAGAGAAAGAGAGGCAAAGGAACGGACTATATTACAGTGGACTAGAAGGTGAAGGGAAGAAGAAGAGAAGAAGTGGAAGTGGAAGAAGAATTATGGCTGAAGTCACCGAGAGAAGATAATGGCGCTAAGCCCGATCTGGTGCGGCTGGTGAATGTGGCTTGACAGAGTAACTGCTTTACAGCGAGCCCTGTGTGATCACAAGAAGAGAGAGTACTATATACGGAGTATTTAGGAGGAGAGTATGAATTATCAGCAGTCACTGACACCTTCAAAACTCTAAGGGCCTCCTACTACTCCATACAGTACAGTCCTCAGCCACCACCGCCACTGCACACTTCTGACGCCATTTCCTCCAGAGCCTCCTATACTCTCTTCAAGCAACCACCATGTTCTGTCTCAGGAGGTAAGTACCAATCAACCACTCTTAATATAGATGGTTAGGTACTAACAAGCAACAGCTGGCTCCCCCTCCTCTTCATCCCAACCAACGCATCCCCCCTCTTTCTCATCTCCTACGTCGCTCTCACCTACGTCCTCCACCGACCATGCATTTACTGCACCGCGCTTCTGATAATCCTCTTCGCCTCGTCCTGCAACTGGTCTGATCACTGTTTCTTTGATCTTCGCCGTGACTGGTTCTCGCCACCGTTTGTTTCCTCTACAAATACCGTGCAAAATATAACAACTGCTGCCACGAGTGCTGAGAATATCTCGTCTCTCTCGCCGGATCAGACGGTTTCGCCTCTAGAGGACGGAGGATTAGCCGGGTATTTGTTTGAGGCGGTGAATTCGACGACAAAGGCGTTGGCGGGTGCGGCGGTTGAGGGGGTGCAGCGGAGATTTGCGCATAATGAGACTGTTTTGACTACTGATGCTGACGGGCAAGAATGGACTGGGGTTGGACTGGAATGGTTGCGCAGTTTGCTGGGGAGACGGGAATGGACGATTCCGTGCGTGGATGTCAAGGTTCGGTTATAAATCTTAATGGGCTTATGTGCGTCTTGAGTCTGGATGGCTAGTTGGATGTTTGATTAGCATTGGAATTGGCGTCATTCACTGTACATTTTTGCTTTTCTTCCGAATAGATGCACATGCTAGTTTTCAGCTATCTACATTGCTTTTCTGCAATATTCATCACATCAATAGCAGCTCGAGAACTCATCCTAGTCTCCTCAGTCGTCCTCTTCCAAAGCTCCCACCTTGCAATCGAGAACCCCTTCTCCCCATCCCAGAGATTCCCAAAGACATCCATATACCCGCATCAACGTCTACTTTTGACTCTAAGACTACCACACCAGCATCTGATGGCCTAAGCAATGGGGCGAAGGCTGGAATCGACATTGGTGTAGGTGTCGGTAGTCTCTTGATCATCACCAATGTTGTTTCGTGTATTGTTTTCCGACGTCAGAGATGGAAGTTGTTGCCAGCAGATCCAGGTCCTGTGGTGCATACTGGGTATTCTGGACTTGAGAAGCAGCACCATGAGATTGATGGTATGGGCAAGGATGCTGTGCAGGTTCCGGAGTTGGGTGGTAGGAACAGCCTGTTGAGCTTTCATAACAACTATGCTATTAAACTGTGTAAAGCTTTCATGGGCAATGCTTATTGAATATATATAATACTTGCAAAGATGAATTATGTACAGAGATTTTACATCATTATTACTATATATCTGACAATCATCCACCACATTAAACCAATAACAGCATAAAGTACAATACACCACAATAATACATCAAACAATCGATTATCTGACATCAGAATAAAACTATAAGACAAATAGGTATCTGAGAAAAGTAAACAGCACAATATGCAGCATGATCAAAAGTAGATCAGAGACAAGGAAAATATAACGATGCATATCATGCCAAACACATAAACCGCCCTGGGGAGTATCAATAGGGCAAATAGATGTCAACAATGAAAGGTCAAACAATGTGGTATCAAATATCAAACAAATAGAGGTAGAGGAAGAGGTCGGATCCATCATGGACTCCATGGCACATTAGATAGGACAGATAAAGGGCGCCTCAAACGAAGGAGAGACGTTGCGTGAAGGATCGTAAGAACGGAATATTATGTTCGAGTCAAGCCGGTCTATTTTTCTTTTGTCGTTTTTCTGTCGTGTTGCCCACAACGAGGTGATCAATTGTAGCCGGTGCCTGGAGTCACAGGCAATGGCCAGTCATCCTCCGTGATGCTGCTCCAGAAAGTCCAAATCATGACCACCGACGAGAGTGTGAAAAAGGTTTCGAACAGGGCGCCATTAATCTTTCCGTCTGTCGCACTGCAGAGATGCACGCTGATCACATAGTTGAAGATCTGGCCGATTGCAAACAGTAAACCAGCGGAGGTCAGGTAGACTGTAACTGTTAGAGAATCACTGATAAATTCGAGCGAGGTAACATACTCATTGGTCGGATCTCGCCTAAAACCCGAATGACCAGAATCGACTCCAACACATAGAATACAACGACACATATAAGCGGCCAGAGCTGGTACAAGACGTAAAGGGCGATATTCCGATTGAGAGGTTCCCAACTGTGATCCCACTGGCCAGTCCACTTGAATCCCGTGTCCAAGGCAATGTATCCGGTTCCGATAAAGAAGATCAGGGAAGATGCAATCATCAGGAAGATGGAAACAGGCGTGCCATCATCAATTACCTGGTACCCAACTGCAGCGTTCAACATGAGAATCCAGCATGCGGTAGTAATGGAAGCGATGTGTACAGCGGTGAATCCCTAACCAGCGTCAGCGATATCTCAACATGCAAGTATAAACCAATTACCAACCTTGCGAACGGCATCATCAAGAGGAAAACCGCCAACAGTAAAGATTTCACAAATTTCAACAACAATGAACGCAACCAGGAACAATTGCATCTCCCTCCTCCCCACAGCAGCCTTTTTGCGCTCCGACCGCCATATCAAGAAAAGCGAGACAAGAATCGAGATGAAGGCGAGAAGGATCGATCCGAGGTTGGCGAGGTGTCGGCCATGGCTCAGGGGGATACCCTTGAGGGCACATCCGCCAAAAGCTTCGTTTATGGGTTGACTGGTATTGTTTGTGAAAAGCTGCGCAAGTTAGGACATGGTTCTTTTATAGTTATTCGTTTTGCGAGAGTATAGGAGCGTACATTGCAGACGGGTAGTGTCGAATCCCGACAAAAGTCCTATCACACAGATCCAGTCAGTCTCCATATCCGGCATCCAACATTCCATTCCTCTCGACGGCTTCGATAAATGTCCGACTCACATTAAAGTTACCGAATTGTGTCGAACCCATGGTGATAGTAATAGAAAATTAAACGATCGATATCGTCAAGGGCCTTTGTTGATACTCGGACCCGCGCTGAGGACCGGGACGATCGCTCGGTCGCGGATCTGAGGCGAAAGTACGTAGATTCGAGGTTGTGATGCAGGAAGTCGTGCAGCGCAGTGCAGTGGCAGTGATAGAGGCAACAAGGATCGTGTAGGACGAGCGCGTGTGGATAGAAGTGGTTGAGATAGTAATAGTGCGGTGGTTGGTGGTAGTTAGTGTTGGCAGAGTAGGAAATGCGCTGGAAGAGGACGAGAAGGCTGCAGATTTCCGAATACGACCCGGTACTGTATGTAATTTGAGTTAAAACTTCAATAAACGAGGGAGATTGGTAATACAACTAATAACTGGATTTGGAAATCCGTAATCTCAAGGAAAAACGAGAAGAGAGAAAAGAGCGAAGAGAGAATGAACACAGCGAAGAAAAGCGAAAAAGAAACTAAGACAGAGGGGGATGGCCGTATGGTAAGTAATGCTTTACGGTAAATTACTAGTCGCTGGGCAGGAGAAAAACGGTTGATTCAGATGTTTCCACTGTTGACTACGAAGTCCTTGCTGCTATCTTTTGCCCAAAGACCTGGTCTGTTCCTGGAGGTTCCATGGTTACCGTGTTCCGTGGTAGCTATTTAAAGATACCGTCCGATACATTGGGTACGGTGGCGACATACTTGTGTACAGTTCCAGTACGGACTAATGTTGTAGAAATCAGTAGAAGTAATAATATCAGAGTACAGTTAATGGTAGATGCAGAGCACTTGTACCATAGTGGAAAGCATAGTGCAGTTGTACTTTTGCATCGTACATGGACTCGGGGGTACCTACATTACCCACTCTGATCTCATATTCGATAGTCTCCGGCCCTTGCGCCGTCCCAATATTCAATTTCGATTGCTCTGGGTTATAGGAAAGTACACACAATGAAGATTATTTTCTGTACAGGTTTCTCACAGAGCACGATTAGGAAAAGGAGATAGAGTTAAATTATCTACTAAAACCATGACTCGAATTTAAGAATTTCCTCAGGAGTTACGAGAGGATCGTCACGGCATGCAGAATGGCCTTGGCTTAATTCTCCTTGGTGATCATGATTTAATCCTTCTGCAGTTCTAGACACATCCTTCCTGCCGGAAGATATACCCCATCTAACAAACATCCTCAACTTCCATCTTCTTCCCATCATGCTCTCCCAATTCAATCTTCAACGTCCGCCCAAACAACTCCAGCAACATTTCGAAGCACACCTTGGAGATCGCCGGGTCGTATCGTCCTTTGCTAAGCTCGTCCCGGATGAATGCATCTAGTTAAGCGTGGGTGAATATGTCAGCATGTCGTCTCACTTGCATACTGTGACACAAAAAAGAAATGACATACGCTGCGCCCATGCCGCCTCATAGAAGCCGAATAACACTCCTTTCTCATGCAAGGTCTTCCGAATAAGATCGCGTCCTTCGGGAGGAACGTGCGTGTCATTTTTGCCGAAGATCTAACTTGTCAGCACCTGGCCAATAAACAACTGACAGGACAGAAAAGATGCCTACCATAAGCAACTCCCCCTCAATATCCCCCGCCCTCTCCAGACTATCATCCTTCTTCCCCTCTGCCAATGTATGACTATGAACATCCGTCGCAAAATAACAAACCGACGCCTTCACCCTCTTATCCAACGCACACCGATACGCCAGATGGCCCCCCAGGCACATCCCCGTCGCACCCACGCGGCCATTGCACGTCGGCAACGACAGCAAGTAATCAACTGAAAGGGACGCGTCCTCGTCGTAGGCGGCGAGTTTCTTAGTGATTTTCCATTTGTTGCCGGAGTCGGTGTCTTCGGCGTTGTATTGGAGGGGTTCGGGGCCGGTGAATTCGTGGTAGCTGGAGGGGGCCGCGCAGATGTAGCCTTGTCCGGCGATTTGGCGGGCAAAACGGGCGACGGGGCCGGTCACTGCGTTGTAGCTCTTGAGCATTTAGGCCTGTGGATGGAGTGTTGAGATGTAGACATACCCTGGTAAATCTCACTGAACACCACTACACCTGGAAAGCGTGCCTTGGGGTATCCTGGGACGGTCGGGTGAAAGACATAGATACCTGCATATGGTAGCATCAGCTTCTGCCTGTCGCAATTTATTGAATTGACAAGCAAAGCTAGCACATACGCATGGTCCCCTCTCCATCTGCCTTGGTCGGGACATCGACGTAAGATTCTTGGATTAACATTATGCTGTGCTGTGAATTGTACTGTCTGTGAGGCCGAGAATAGATCAATTCCTCGATTAGCTGAAGAGAGATGGTTGAATTGAATCCGTGCAATGTCGTTTATCGCAATGTCGATAAAATGTGGGGTCAAGGGGCGGTCATGTGATATTAATACAACTCCAGAGCAATACCCAACGGTATGATTAACTATATAAAAATATCATCCGGTATGTAGATGAGAGCCTCCAAAGAACAGCATTTAATAATATACAGGAAAGGAAAGGGAAGTAACATAGGTAATGACCCGAAAGCAGAACCCCGGCCCATAGTAATGACAATGTAGAAAGTTAACAGAGGGGGAATTGAAGCCGGCATCGAACGAAATCAATGCAAATATTACAGCATTTATAAAGGGCCAATAGACGTAATAACATCGAAGAAAGTGAATTCATGTAGCATTGGAAAGCTCAACGGCTGGAAGTGGCTGCCGTTGGAGTGTTGGCTTGAGTCTGTGCTTAGAAGACGTACTAAATCAGAGTCAGTACCTAAACAGCCGTAAATTCAAGAGAGAAAAAAAAGGGGGGGCTTACAGGAATGAACAGGTAAGGAACCTGTCTCTCGTACTCAGCCCAAGTCTCACCGTACTTGTTCCGGCAGCGCTGGATATCGCGCAGGGCACGGTGGCTGATCATACACGCAAAGAACAGAGGGTAGAACCAAGGGAACGGGCTGTCAAAGCCAGTGATAAGACCCCAGTTCAAGGCAAAGTACAGATCGCAGGTGTAGTGAATCTTTCGAGCCTTGCCATACCACCCATCAACCATGATCTTGGAGCCATCGGCAGCGGTAAGGGTCTTGGGATTCTGCACAGTCTGCCACGGCAGCTGGGGGAATGTGTTACGGAAAACCATGGTGCCACGCTCCATCTGGCGGAAACGATTCTTCTGGCTGTTGGTCGTGTCCCAGACCCAGTACACGAACAGGTACGCGGCGTAGAGGAAGGCCAGAAAGTAGCGATTCCAGTGGTAGGTCGAGGGGTCGTGGTTGGCAAGGTAGATGGTGCAGTGGCAGTAGCTCAGCGGCACACCAGCCAGGTTCCAGAAGATCAACATGAAGCCCCATTTCTCGTAGTACATATCCCTGTTTCTATTAGACTCTTTCATAGTAGCAAAACATGGAGAGGACCTACCAAGTCGACACGATGCACTCCTCACCCTTGGAGCAGGCATTGGCATACAAGAAATGCGCCAGCAAAATGAATCCAACCTCGCCAGAGACATAGCCGTAGTTCTCGTATTGTCTGGCCGCAGCGCCCATCGAGATGAAGAACAGAATGTACCATGGAAGACGGACTTCGAAGAACATCTTGAAGTCCAAGACGTCAAACATGCGCGGATTGAGTTCCGCACCCATGAAGAAATCGTAGATGGGATAGCCACTCATCCGGTGCTGCGCTCCACGGATCAACGCAGAGAAGTACGCAATGAATGACACAATGAAGCCAGACAGAATGGCCACAGTCAAAAGAGGGCCGAACTCGTCGATCACGGTGTACAGCTTAAAAATACCAGTGAAGTGGAGAACCAACGACAGCGCAATATTGAAGTACCACGAGTAAAGAGCGGAGCAGTAGTACTCCAGCTGCTTACCACCAGCGTGGGGAAGAGGACGACCCATAACCTTGATACCAGGCATGAGCATGTAACACACACCCTCGAAGATGAAGAAAGTCCAGTAAATTCTCCAAGCCCTGAGTGTCGGGAACGCGCCCTCATACACTAGGTTTACCATGTGCGAGAAAAAATCCGACATGCTCTGTCCCTCAGCCGGACGAGGGAACTTACCTTCGTAGTAGATGGCGCCAATCCACATATACCACATCAACACCGGGAATCCCAACATCATCGCCAACACTCCCCAGGAACCACCAAACTCGAAATGTCCACTATAGTCGACCTTGGGATCCATTCCCTCAGCCCAGCCATCGACAATGCGTTTCTTCTCGGTAGAGCCGTTGGAGTGGCCATTGGCCTTGACCGGTGTCTTTGGCTCTTCCTCCTTCACCTCCGGCTCTGGCGATTCGGTTTCATCCTTGGGTGTTCCGCGGGTGCGTCGTCGCGTTGACGACTTCGATCTTGCAGTGGCTTCGACGGTGGAATCGGAGACATCGTCAGCGCTGTTTTCTACACTGCTGCGTGTCACTCGACGACCACCAGGGGTCTGGATATAACCAGGACGGTCAATTTTCCTAGCCATTGGATAGCACATGTGAGTTGTAATGAACAATGAATAATGGCCAGAGTACCCAGAGTGTTTGCAGGTGAATACACAAGAGTTCACAAAGGGGGAGGCGAAAAGGGTAAACAATCGTCGCAAAGTGATTTGTTTATTTTTCATTCTTTTTGCACCGGCCAAAGCGCACTTACCTGGGAGTTTTCCCCGTTTGGGACCGTGTAATAGTCATGATCTTCAGCTCTCCAGCTCAATTGATAATAATAATAATAATAGTATTGACTGTGAAGAGTCTGTGTCTCAGGAGTGGAAAGAGAATAATCGGTGAAAAGCGAGGGGAGCGGAACCACAACAGAATAATAAGTTGGCCAGTTGGAGATCGGCCGTGCGTCTGCCGAACCCTGGATTTGATCCTCTTAATCGCCACGGTTGAATTATACTTGTGGCAGTACAGAGTAGATATTGCTTTTTTTATATAAAGGACAAGTGTACAATTGGATTCTTCAATTAATGCCTTACATTGGGCAGTGACAACTGGCTGTACTAATGTACTTGTATGCTGTGGTTATGCATGTACTCCGTACATCACTGCCGATGAATCTTCCGAAAGGGTCTAGAGGGCAGTGATAATGAATTCAAATATCTTTCTCTAGTCAATACCCAAGGATCAGTATAAACAGTTACAATATGTATGAAATACAGTGCTTGCGAATCCTGGACTCCGAAATCCATGCTGCTCCTTCTCTTCGTAAACAAAACCAGATCCGACCAAATGCTCCGAATATTCTCCAGAATGAATCAACTATAGAAATATAATGAAAAGATTTCCGTCATGCTCCTCGCCGAACGTTCGTCGACATAAGCGTAATCTTCTTGTTTTTCTTTTTCTTGCCTCCACTAGACGATAAAGTATTGTTGCCCTCCGCTGCAGCTGCAGTCTGAGCAATCAATTCACTCTCCTGTTGAGCTAGCAGTTCGTCTTCCCAGCCATGAAACCATCCATCTTGAGAAGCCCCAGCCTGTGAGTCCTGTGGCTCCGATGATGGAATAGCTGTTGTTCCCCAGACCGTGCGAGCACCCGGAGGGCTGGTGGCGGGCGACACAAGCGCTCCAAACCCAGATGATGCTTGAGGGGAAGCAGAAGATGTGCCCATGTCAAATAGCGGAGGATCATCGGCACTGCTGGCCAAAGGTTGGAAATCACGATCTGAAAAAGGGCGATCGCTGGTAGTGCCAAAACTTGGCCTCTTACGGCGAACAGCGGACCAGCGCTTTTCATCCTCCTCTCTCTCAGCACGGATTCGGTCCTTTTCTTCCCGGACTTCTTTGTCTTTGTTTCGTTTTCGCCTTCTTTCCGTCTCTGGGCGAAAAGGTTTCAGGACCTCAGGCACTACCACGTCCCTCCAGTCGCATTCCAGGAAGTTCACTTCACACCCGTGTGGGAGATGGCCAAGGTATTTAACTCGTTTTCGTAATTCGTCATCAACGACATGTCCGGTCGAGATATGCTCCACTCGAGGTAAAATAGTCGTAGGGAACAATGAATAGTCACCGAAAGCAGCTTTGAGAATGCGAATATCAAGGGGAGATAGGTAGAAATGAGGCAGTGCCTGATAGAAGTAAAATGGATGGTCGGATGAGGATTGTGTTGCCTGCTTTTCCGGCATCTTCTGCTTCGATTTGACCGAGGCTGATTCCAGATTAACATTATCCATCGCTCCTATCATATTCTCTACACCATTAGTTGTAGCTTGTGTATCTGACGACCCAACGGAGTCTGCTGAAAAGCTTTGACCAGACTTCGCAGCATGCTGGGCCGCATACATCACGGCAACTTCGTCAGGCGGTGGTCCAACCGCAATTGGTTCCCGAGCAGGTCTCTTTGTCACTGGTTCTCGCGAAATTTCCGGCGGGTTCCCTATGCCTCGAAGTTTCTCTTTAGAGTCAGTGATTGCGGAGATCGCTTTCTGAGTCCAAGTCGTCTCATCTCCGAACAAAAGTTCATCTTCAGCCTCCTGTCTACGGAGATCCTCAACCTCCGCATCATGCTGTGAAGCCATGTAGTCTTCGCTCCCCTTCATCATCCGAGCATAGTCTATAACCTCCGCGGCATGAAACCAAGGGATGTCCTCCTCCGGACCCAGGCCTTCAGCGCCATCGCGTGGTAGGGCTAGAGTATTGTCGGTTTCTCTTTTCATAAGTCTTAATACGACGTCGCCACCTTCAAATGGAAGATCCCCTTCCTGGCCACTAAACCATCGGACGGGCCGAGTCTCAGATACGTAAATCGAATCGTAACAGATAGGACACTTCTTCCAGCGAGCCTTCTTCTCGGAAACCGGTTTCTCCTCATCAGCCGCATACATGTAACGAATCAAACACGGAAGACAAAAAATATGACCACATCGAGCCATTCGTGGTGCTACCGGGTTCGATAAACAGATCGGACAGCTAGCGGATTGGGTTTGAGACCATACTAGGACCTGAAGAACCGAGTCCCAGTCCAAGTGAACGTCCGCATTGGCCGCTTGCGCATTATAACTTCGATTCGGAGCCACGATGAATCGATAATTTGCATGGACGTAGTGCGCTTTGTCTACCGCATGATATCCGGAGCCCAGGCCCCAGGTCCGGTATTGACGACGAGTGCGTGGAGGAGGTTGATACTGAGGGCGAGGGGGAAGGGAAAAGTTCATCAAATGGGTAATGGAGGTTTGCCCCTTACGGCTCGTTGTCGACTTCATGACGGCCTATGCATTCATGGCTAGTTAGACCCGGCTTTCCCCAACAATGCTTAGCGTATGCGGGGACACCTACAGCCTCACTATACTCATCGTCATCCAACAACCGAGGACGTTGACGTCTATGCTGATTCTTCCGGGATTGATTGTTCCTTGGAGTGTTTGAATTTCTCGACGACAATCCTGCTCCAAAGCTGCCAGAACCTCCTTGCCGTCGCTGATATCCGGCGTCGGCCGAAGACGAGGGGTGATGGTATGTCGCAGAGGTCGACTGATTCGGGATATTCAGCGGCTTGGAAGACGAAGCTTGACCAGGATTCGACGACATTTCCTAGTCCGAGAATTGATAGACAATTGCTGGCCTCCAGTGTTATTTAAGAGGCGAAAAAAAGATAGTGAGGATGACTCGGAATCAGGGCCACCCGCTCTGCTTGAACAACCCCAGGTCCCACCAGCTTAATCAAATAACAGTCAGTAGTAAAACCTCATCCAGAGGCACAGTAAGAACAATGACAATGTATTTCTGTTCCCTTTGAACCCCGAAGGGTGATAAGAAGAGCGAGGACGAGAATCCTGTACTGGACTGTGTCTGCCGGCGAAAAGAGGCGGCGACGAGGGGCGAGACAGTAATATTACCGTATGGTATGGTAACTCAATACATATATGTCATGGTCTTGGCGCCATTGAAGCCTCAGGCATATAGCCGCCCAAAAAACATCATCTCCTCCCGTCCATTGATTCACTGCTTTGTGCTCGCCTGCCTCTCTCTCTGTCGCCGTCTTCCCTCCTCGTCCGGGTGTTTGTGTTGGCTGGGAATCAGAAGGATCAGATTGTCTCATTTTTCAGTTCTTTTCGTCGGAAACGAAGAAGAAGAAGGAACTGTGTTATCATTAACTTTTCTTGTGACCAGGTTGGTAACTGCATATGACCACCCTCCTCTCCGATGTGTCGCGCAATACAAGCTGTTCAAGAGAATAGAATGGGGTCTAACTGCTTCCTTTCAGTTTACAGGTTCACGTTACCGTCAGCAGCTCGCGTTATTCTGACCTCCGGGGTTAGAATGGCTGCGTAGACGGACACCGCTCCTCGTCCCTGATTCCCGACGCTTAAAGTGGTTCGCATGGCTCCCATAGAGGCAACGCGTGGCTGAAATATCCAAGGCGACTTTCCTGACGTGCCTGGAAGACGATGAACATGAACCATCATCTGCCCGCAATGCCCCATGGGCAGCCGCCCATGCCTCCTCGGCGGCAGCAAGACCTTCCTTACGCTACTGGCCCTCCCAACATGCGGTCTCCGCCAGCCTATATGGGTTACCACCTCCATATGAATGGCCACCCGCCGCCCCCGTATTCACCTCATCAATATCCTCAGTGGTACCCGGCCTATCCACAAATGCAAATGCCTCCCCGACCATATCAACCTCCGTACGCCGCCGCTCCTATGATTGTGTCTTCGTATCCTCCAACCCAGCCTATTATGGCGCCGGCCCATATTCCGCCCCCATCGCTTCACCTACAACCAAGAGCCTCAACTCCTCTGCAACCCGTCATGTCTCCTGTGCCTCCTCCGATGGAAATGCAGGAGCCCCCTCCTGTCGTTAGTGCACCTGTCAACCCCTCTCCAGCTCCGCCAGCATCCTCGCCATCCACTGCTCAAGGAGGAATTAAAGGTATCCCATACTTTTCTCCTCTTTCAGGCCCATTTCGCGCTCCGGTAAGTGCTTCAGACTCCTTTATTTGGCGGCGTGCGGGTTTTTCTGACAACAAATTCAGGTTCCCTGGTTTTCTGTGCCCGAAAAGCCGTTTCCGCCCCGAGCCCCGCGCAAACGCCGGACAAGAGCTCGCACGTTACAGTCTGCTGCGGTTGAACTTCCTGCCAAACCAACCCAGGTAGTAGAGAAGCGGGACGTGCCTAAGCGTGTAGAGACGACCGCTCAAGAACTCTCTGAGCCGCAAACCCCGATGTCTGCTGATCCGTCGGATGCCAACTCAACCCAGCCAACGACGCCTTCTTCCGCCCCTCAGGGGCAGTCTGCTCGCTCTCAACACCAGTCGAAACCATCGAAGCCAGCTGTTCCTGTGGTTCCTGTCGTCCCCGTCGTTCCACCTGCTGCAGGCACTCCCCGTCAACCGGCAAAGGATGATTCTACTCGTGCATCCGAAACACCGAAGTCTGACGCCGCTGTTGAGAATGGGCCTGCCGATCCCGCTCAATCCCAGACTTTCGCGGCCACATCGGAAGAGCCTACGAGATCATCATCGCCTCCTCGCGCAGCACCCAAATCATGGGCGGACCTAGTTCGGGAGAAATCAGCCGCAAAGGCCGCAGGCGCTCTACCTAGCACGTTCACGGAAGCCAACGGTCTGATGGCGCACAAGAGGAAGTCTCTTGCTGATGTTTTGACGACTTTAGGTGAAGATGTTGCGCAGTACGGTGACAAGGTTGCGTTCCTGGAGCCCAGAGGACTTGTGAACACTGGAAATATGTGCTACATGAACTCTGTTCTCCAGACGCTTGCTTCGTGCGTGCCGTTCTACCGCTTCCTAGACCACTGCGGTCGTCAGGCGACTCACAGCATCCAAAGTGATTTCCCGATGGTTGATGCTATGATCATGTTCTTGAAAGAATTCCGTATCATTGATTCTGCTCAATCGGAAGAACAACTAAGGCTACGTTTGAAGCCAAATGAAATGGAAGAGTATGGTGATGCATTCATTCCAGAGTTTGTTTACGAAGTGATTAGGCAATTGCCGCGCTTCCGAGATATGCGTCGAGGTCATCAGCAAGATGCGCAAGAGTTTTTAGGCTTCCTTCTGGAGGAGATGCATGAAGAGTGTGCTCGTGCCGGGCAGCATACCTCGACAGCCAAAGCACAATCCCATGATACTGAAGCCTCTGCAGACGGTCAGGCTGATGGATGGCTGGAAGTTGGCCACAAGCAAAAATCTGCGGTCACACGGTCTACCGGAGATATTGGTCAGGACACTCCAATCACTCGGATTTTCGGTGGAAAGATTAGATCGGAGTTCAAAGTTCCCGGGAATAAGACTTCTGTGACTTTGGAACCTTACCAGTCACTTCAGCTCGATATCGGGTCTTCTGATGTCCAAAACATCGTTGATGCCCTCAAGGGTTTGACCAAGTCAGAAAACATACAGGGTGATTTTAACTCGTCGCGCGGTCCTAATGTTACAGCGACCAAACAGATCTTCATCGAGAGTCTACCACCTGTCCTCATTCTTCACCTGAAGCGCTTCCAGTACGACAGCGTGACTCAGGGCACGCAGAAAATCTGGAAGAAGATCGGGTACCCGCTCGACCTTGAGATCCCTCGCGAAGTTTTCCCGCCCCATAGGCGTAATGTTCTGATGGCCCACGGTGGCCTTCCCAAATATCGACTTACTGGTGTTATCTACCACCATGGAAAGAATGCCAGTGGCGGTCACTACACGGTAGATGCCCGACGTCAGGATGGTCGGCAGTGGATTCGCCTTGACGACACTGTTATCCGCCGTGTCAGAAGCGAAGATGTCGCCGAAGCTGGCTCGGAGGAAGACCCGAAGGCACTTGCTGCTGCACTAGAGCAGCACAAGCGTGACAAGGATCCGAACGCCAACATTTACGACCACATTGACCAGATTGATGCTGAACACATCGACGAAAGAGGCTGGAGTCAAGTCAACGGGACAAGTGGAAACGGTCATTCTAGCAAGAAGTCCACATCCGCTAGTCCAGCCCCATCAGCTTGGACCCCGAGGACTGAATTGCGGGACAACAAGGTCGCCTACCTGTTGTTCTATGAGCAAATCGCATGAGCCTAGCAGTTTTCGAAGCGCAGATGGCCTCTAATGTCAACAAAAAACTACAAAAGAACCGAGAAACGAACCTTGTTGGCGTCGCATTGAATCCATCCGGTCCATATGTATTGTGGACCCCTCTATACATCATCAAACTCAGTGATCTTGATCTCATGGTAGACCAGGTTACTTTGTTATTTCCCTTTTTAACTATTTCTTAAAGCAATTGCATGAACTTGATGTCGCATACCGGCTGGCTCTCGTGGCGTCAATGCTACTTAGCCCATGCTGGTTGTACATACGGGGTAATATTCGCCATAGCGAATGACCAGTCTACGTGATTACGAACCTTTGATACATGCCATCGGTGCATAATGGAGGCAGGGTGTCGATGGGGAACTTGATGGCCTGCTGGGCGGACACGGCTTCTAGCCCCTCCGGGCTCTGTTTCTATGGAGATTTAAAGGTCTCCTTTGCAACCGAATCTATTGTTCTCTTTCAATTGCTTTCGATTGATTTATCGGCATCTTATACCTTTTATTTTGTTCTAGTTACCTGCATATTTTCCCGTTTTCGTTCGTGATAATACTTTCCCCTTTTGTCCTTCTCATTTCTCATCGTGTTCTTGCTTGTTTCTTTATTTTTTTTTTGTTCATGTTGTTGATATTTACTGAGTTGTACGCGGAGGAACTTCGGTCTGGTATATACCCCATTTTTCCTTCGCATAGCCTTTTGGTTTTGCCATGCGGCAGTTGGGGTTCTGCTTGTTTTTTGCTTTGATGTGCGGCGCGGATGGGATACTCACGACTGCATGAATGTTTTCTTTTATCGTCATAGACATACTATCAGAGACAGGGGATGTGTCGTCGGCAATCGGCGGAATGAGGAGTTTGCATGGAGAAGAAGCACGGGGGCTCTCCACACATGGGTATGGGTCAACCTGGATGGATCTTGGTGGAGGGAGCGATGTCTGTTTTCTTTCTGGTTCTTTTCTCTTACTTTCTAATGAGGAATGCGTATCCTGGTTAGTATCGGGTGGGATGATATGGGATGATATCTAGACCGTCGAGGGAGGACGGTCTGATTGTGATGTAGTTTACAAAGAGGGACAGATGACGATGGATGGAGTTTATGAAGATTAAAAGTGCGTTTAGCAGAGAGGTCAAAAAAAGTTGAAGAGAACTCGATTGCCTGTAGTATTATATTCTATTCAGTACTGCTCACTCCTCAACAATCGTAGTATTCGAAGCACTATTCCCGCTATGCATATTCGTGAATCCAGCAACAAGCCCCCTGAAGTTTTCATCAACATTCCCAGGCCCAGGCACAAACCCCGGGGATTCCATCTGTCCCGACACCACGCGTAGAATCTCCTCAACCTGGCCATAGTCCGGGATCGTCTGACTCTGTCCCCGCCACGCAACATGCGTATCCGGACGAACTAGCACCATATCCCTCTCTTCGTAGATGCGATAGACATGCTCCTCATTACGGACAAAGACCCGTTTCAGAGGGAAGTTCATATCCATAGATACAGTAGTAAAAGCCCCGCTTTCACGTTCTTCTTGGTCGGGATTATTATCGTTGATGAAATGGATGAGCGTCCATTCCGGGCCTTTCCCGAAGAGATCGTATATACTAGTCTCTCCATCTTTCAGAAAAACATGCGGTGCTCGACACCCGGGCCTGGTACTGGGGATATACCGTTGCACGTCCCATTTATGTTCATCTGAGCCGTCATGGTATACCAGGGGGGAATGCTCATAGTACCGTAAATCAAGCTCGATACCCAGATCTATCGTGTCAGGCCCAGAATCATCAATAAACTGCTTTATCTGGGTGCGAACTTTTTCTCCCGCTGGTGTATCAGTCTCGAGTACGTCTGCATTCTTCACATACATCTCACCAAGCTTAACATGCTCCTGTAAATGTCGCAGAGACCGTTCCAGCGCACGAATCATCATCGGTCTCCGCTCGAGGTTATACGCTCGCAGAAGAAGCTCACTCCCATATCCCTTATAGAGTGCTGCAAGCCTCCAACTAAGATCAAAAGCGTCCAAAACACCGGTATTCATCCCGTACCCGCCAGGGGGTGGTGATCTGTGCGCTGCATCGCCGGCAAGGAGAACCTTCAGACTATCTGTGTGATACTTCTCTGCGATGCCGAAGTTTGGTGTCCATTCGCTGTGCACGAGTACCTCATCGATTTTGACCTCGCCGTCCAAAGTGCGATAGACTACTTCGCGAGGGTCGATTTTGGTACCGGATGGGAGCTTGTTCACTGGGTAATGCTCAGTAAAGGTATCCTTGCCGTCTTGGTCAATGATAAAGCCGGAATGCATGGGAAAGGTATGCCAACAGCGGCCGAAAGCGAGCTTCTCTGCGAGTTCCTGGGAGCGGAAGTGGACGAGATAGATCCGAACTGGCCTATCAACTGATTAGTACATTCTCACTCGAATCAACATGATAAAATTGGCTTACATCTGCCCGCCAATCATCTTAATTCCAGCTGTCTTTCGTACCCTGCTGCTTCCTCCATCACAACCGATGAGATATCTACTCCGCACGGTGTGCGTCTGTCCATCTGTATCAACGAAAGTCGTAACGACACAATCTCCATCTTCAACATGAGACAGATACTTCCAACCAAATCTACTCTGTACTTGCGTTTTGGTCAGGATAAGCTCCTTCATCCAGGCTTCGGCGATAATCTGCATGCATCTATGGCTCGGTTCTGCAGGCTGACTGCCATCATTCGTCTGTTGGATATATCTCCGCTGTTCCTTGACTGTTGGTCGTTTCTACACCACATCAGTTTCTTTCCTGTTTTAAACCCATTAAGCAGAGGAATACCAACCCAAGAACCCAATAACTTCCCATCCTCCATCGCCTTCGTAACAAACAAAGAGTCAAAATACACATCTTCCCCAACACTCCCCTCAATACCCCGGTACTCGTCCGCAAGACCAAAAACCCGCAACATCTCCATAACTCGGTGGTTTGTCAGGTCCATTTTCGGCCATTTAGTGGTTTCCAGGCTTTGTTCTGCGAGAAGACACGGGACATTCAGGCGGGAGAGTTGGAAGGCGAGGAACATGCCGACGGGACCGGCCCCAACGATAGTAATTGGGGTTTCTCCCGGGGGCTGTGGTATAGTCATTTTTGTTGTGTGGCTGTTAATACGAATTATACAGTTTTGTTGAGAGGGAGAGAAAACCCTTTCTTGTTGGTGTCGGCGGCCTTTTCAATATGACAGGTATGAGGGACACGTAATATTACACAATGGGTCTTTGGGCACTAACAGTCGTATTTTTATAAGTAGTTAAGTTTCTTTGTTTCAAGTTCAAAGGATTAGGGTTTGAATGGTGCATATCAGGATTGGTACGGCCAATTCGATAGCCGAGCTATGGGTAGAATCGAAGTATGTGTTGATAGTAATAGGCTTTAAGCATCAATGTGCTAACCCAGACTCTAGCTCTTTGACGCCAGCAGTAGCCGAATCCTATTCAAAGCCGGATCAAATCTTTGTCATTCTGTTTCTTTGTTCTCCACATGTGGATCAATGAGGGTGAAGTCTTTAGCTGGCATCCAGAGAATAAGAATCACAAACAAAGAGTATCCATTTATTTATGTAATGGGACCACAAGAACTGTATGCAAACGTGTATGTTCAAAATAATCCAGCGGTGAACTGGACTTATGTACTTATGTAGGCAACCCCAGTGATGCCTTTCCGATACTTGTCTAAATTTTGTCTGGACTTATGTACTTGTCGATTGTGTAGCGGCAGTGGTGTATGAAACAATTGGCTGTCGCCCGGCCTACCACTCTCACTCACTGCGAAGGTTGGGAACCGATGTGATCGCAGCAGTATGGTGTTCCGCTTCATGAGTAACCAATTTCACCGGTCTCTCTGGCTCCTCAAGAATCTCCGTCCCCGGCTGCTGCTGACTTGTCGGAGACTTTGGCCTAATCACCGGACTCCCAATCTGGAAAACAGTAGGTTGGGGCGTTTCTCGTGGATTGTCGCGCCGTCTTCCTCGGCTTCCAGGGTCCACTATCGGTGTCGCCGTGCTATGAGTATGGCGAATGTTTACGATAGGAATCGGCTCCGGGTCGTGCGTAGTGGCACTGTTGAGTGCGCTGGAAATTTTACGGGGAATATGATACCCTGCTTTTACCAGTGGAATTGAAAGACCGTGGACAACCTGGATTCCGTTAGTTAATAGCAACAGGCAGTAAGTGGTTCTAACATACGATACTGCAGATAACCAAGAACCAAACAACCACCTCAACGGCTTCTGCAACCTGTCGTGCGTCCTCCCTAACCTTACCCTCGACGGTGATCTTGAGCAAGAACTCTCGACAGACGGATAGGTAGAAGACTGCTCCAACACCGATGGGCCCGAAGAAACCGACAAAAGCCGCTTGGAATTTGTTTTCTATCTGTTGAATAGATCTGTGCATCGCGAATATGATTGGCACCCGGCGGACTAGGAGAACCAAAATCCCCAGGAGAATGAGACGGTACATGGGAATGAGGTTGTTGTTCGCAAACAATGACCATGGACAGACAGCACCGAACCACATAAAAATTGCTAGGTTTAGCAGCATATCAATAGTCGGTTGTAACGAGTCGTCCAACGTCGCAAGACGGAACCAGTCACTTAAGAGTCAATTGGTTTGTTGCACAAGTAGTGATGAAGACTTACTCTTGAGTAAAAACATTCCCAGCCACGAAGCAAGCTAGAAGATCATCTGTTCCAATCAGGCCACAGGTTCCCATGATGAAAAGCTGTGATCTGTGTTAGCAAAAAAAAAATATATATTGTTTCAGCGTTACTGATCACTTACCGCAAGGGAAATGGCAAAAACAAGGAAGCTTTCGCGGTCGACATAATGTCTTTCTTCCGCCCAATGAAGCAATTTCCTGGAAACCCAGCCAACCACGATACCGTAGGCAACGCTTAGAATAACCGTGTAGGCCCAGGTCTCATAGAACCACAGACCAATAGCTTTTCCAGCGCCGCCACTATACCCCTTCCCTCCCATGCCAATATACTTGAGAAGGTACAAGCCGAAAAAGAGGAAAGGATATCCAAGCCCATCATTGGCACCAGACTCGGCAACTATGATTCTCTGCAGCGGTGGAGGAACATTCTTGTCGGCGAATTTACCCTTGACAATCGAATTTGACAGGACAGGGTCCGTGGGCGTGACACAGGCACCGACTATGAGGGCATGGAGGAATTTAAAATTCGGAATCATAGCCCAAACAATCAAGCTGCTACACATCCACATGGCCGCCATGCCGGGTCCAAGTAGCAAGGACAGGCTTTGCCATTCTACCTGAAGGTAACGTTTCGGCAACTGGACACCGGCCAAGAGCAGCTGCACGCCAAGCACGAGTCTAGTAAAGTAGAGGGTGATCTCCTCTAGATTCTCGTCCGAGCCAAGCGCATAGTCTCTGGGCCTAATGAAATTGGCTGCATGCGGAGAAAATATAACACCGGCCAGCAATGAAATCGCTATGCAATGTTAGCCAAGACATCTAAGCTTTCTTCCAGATTAAACAGGGCCAAAGTTACGAACAAGCCTCAGACAGGTAGAATCTCTCCTTGAACAAGTACGATACTAGCCCAAAGACGGAGATAAATCCTCCCAACGTCGCGCAGACGATGTTAAAGTTTATCAGGGAAAGTTCAGGCATTTCGCTCATTTATGATGTCCCAAACCAGATGGTATAGCTTTCTTTAACTATCAAAACAGCCGAAGCCGTATTTAACCAACGGATATTCAGGGCTCCAGATAGATCGATCTAGATAGCAATCCATCAGCACGTGTTATTGGATCAAAGTATCGATATCGAAGTTCAAAATGCAAAGATGCCCGATCATATGGAAGGATCGATTCAGCACGTAATAATCAGCAGGCACTTAGTCAGTACCACGGTGCAGACAAAGTAAGCTGGAGCTAAGTGCTTCTGGGGCTCTTCAATAACAATAGGGAGAGTGCTTTCCAAGCAAAGGTCTTTAGAAACCGACAGAGTGATTATGAGGGAGGAAATCAAAAGACGAGAGCTAAAACAGCGCGGCTGTGGTGCGCTAATTGGCACGTGACTTATTCTCAGTATATGACGAGTGAATGTCAACTTGATTTATAGAGCAGACATAGTCTACGGACATCCTATAGCAGCAGGGAATGTTCAATGCGTGTACTGTTAGGTCTTCTTGCTTGTATTAACACTCCCACCGGCATTTGTCCTTCATGGCCAACCTGTAACATCTATAACATGCTCGTAATGTGCAAATTAGGTATGTTTCTAGCAACTGCCTTCTCAAGGGTATCATAATCCCGTACAAATGCATGCAGGGTAACAAAAATGTGCTTATGAACACTTCATAACCAAGTGCAAAAGAGAAATTATTCAGAATCATCTTCAAACGCATCGTCCGGAATATCCCGCACGGCTTCCATGGCCGCCTGTTTATCTGCAACGCCTCTTTGAGCTCCATTGACGGCAAGGCGATCAGCAGCTTCGTTTCCTGGATCATTGTTGTGTCCTTTTAGCCACTCGAAGAATGTCTTGACTCTAAGCTTATCCCGCTCCTCGATTTTTTCCAGAATCGATTCAACGAGATCCTTGTTCTCAACTGGTTTGTTACTCGACGTTATCCAGTTATTCCGTCGCCAACTCTGGAACCACTCAGTTACGCATTTAATTGAATACTGGCTGTCTGTGAAGATAGTGACGTCGCGGTGTCGCGGAGCGATGTCCAAGGCCCGGAGGATCGCTGTCAGCTCAGCGCGTTGGTTGGTTTGTCGGTTACCCTTCAAAGGCTCTGAGACGTTTCTGCTGGTGATAATCGGTGTCAGTGAGTAAACACAACTGGAGAAGCAAAATTGGAGAGGTAGAAACAAACCTGCTGTCTCCGGGTCCAAAATAGACTCCCACGCCTGCAGATGCAACCGCTCGACCATTTGCTAGCGAACTGCCATCAGTATAAATCCGAAGCATCCCCGGTGGCCCCTTTGCCTGAACTTTGGTGAGAGTTTTCTGTTCTGGAAGCTTGTAGACCGCTTTGCCCGTTTTCGGGTCCAGAAGCACATTGGGATCGAATCCATCCTCGGCATCCAAGCCCAATGGACCATCGGCCGCCTCGTACGGAACGCCATGTTCGTCCTTTGGTATTTCGTCCATCATCCCAGGAGCTCCAGAAAGCTTCTGTGTCTTGGTGCTGTCGGATGCGAATGACGCCCCAGACTGCTGGCCCATCTTCACGAATTCTTCTGCCTCTGCGCGCGTCGAAAATTTCTTGTAGCTTGGTCGTTGAAAGCCTCGAATTTGCTCCTGTGCCTGAGCCCAATTGGTGTAGACACCCGGCACGCGCCCGCGCTGAATTCCGTAAAACCTAGTATGTACCGAGTCCGAGTGTGCAGCAACGCCAAGCGGCGCTTTCGTGCCTCTCAGGAAGGAGTTTGCCTCTTCGATTGTCGAGAATGCCTGAACTAGAGTGGCAGACCTCTGTCAATAAAGCTATCTCCGGAGAATTTATACCATAAAAAACTTACAGACTGCGCCTTTGTACCCCGTCACTTGTGTCAAGCAATCATTCCATTCAAAATATACTCCCGGCTGATAGCCCTTTTTCACTGCATAGTATTTTCCCGGGGTATTTCGCTTTCGCTTTGCCCCGGCGGCCGACGCAGCAGGCGAAGATTTCATCGCAGGTGCTGGGCTGGGGGACGGCGTGGTTGTTGATGTGCCCATAATGTCACTCCAGGTGGTCGTAAACTTTTTTAATATGGACAAAAGGGTCGTTTCGTTACGCGAGTTCTGCAAGTCCCGCAAATGTAGATCCTGCAACTTCTGTATATCCTGAGAGATCGGCGCTGGAAGGACACCCTTTCCCTTTTGTAATTCTTTCTCCTTTTCTAGTTCCTTTTCCTTCTTTTCTTTCCTTCGCCGGGAAGAGGATACCAGCCTGTTCGAATGGGGCCACCGAAGTTCCAGCTTCGAGGTTGGCAGAACAGCTCGTCGAAAGTACACGGTGAGAGGCAATGTGTCTGTTCAGGCCACGAAATATGGCCGTCAAAAAGGCACCTGGTGAGGAAAGTACCGTGGGGGAGCGTCCGTCGGCTTGCGGCGAGTGAGGGGGCGAGAGGGGGGTGTCGGAGAGAGGAATGGGAGGAGGGACGGAAACGCGTTTGCTCGTTTATTGTCGACAGGGGTTGACTGTGATATTCCGCAAATAGAAAACTCCCCTTTTTGTTTTTCCTTCGGTGTATCCTGTATCCTTGCCAGATGTCTCAGGTCAAGTCGTTCGTCTGTCGTCTCCGAGGTCGATGAGAGGTAGCAAAGAGGCTCATTCCACGGCTGCGGTAGTGTCAGTCATGCTTTACGCCGAATCGCATGAATAGCAATGAGTTCAAGGCAAGTTGCAGGACCGAACCTGTCCATCGTCTTGGTATCGTCGCGGTTGCTGAAGGGAAGTTCAGTTCAGTTCAGTTCAGTTACTATTTTACGTCAGAAGGTTTGGTCACGTGTAAAACTCACGTGCCACGGGTCCCGAAGCGGGACATATGACGGGCGGAGCGAAAACCGCCTATCTGGTAGCT